>JBBPOD010000922.1:0-12974 GCA_038091255.1 Tylopilus intermedius | reverse complement strand
CAGTTGGGAACGTCACTGTCGGACTCTGGGGAAGCTGGAACCCTGTCCAGTGCTGGCCAGTGCTGGCCAGTAGAGTGCTGGTTTGCTGATGCTGGGTAAGCCGCCAGCTCCAAGATGTGTATCTCTACCACATAGTGACTGCTGTGCAGATGTGCGTCGAGTTCCAACACGTTTGCGTGTCTACAGTCTGTGAAAGCCGAAACATTAGAGACCGTAAACTATAACCTCATCGCCTCTGCTTTCTATGGCACGTTTGTTTTCGTTCCCGTGGTTGATGGCACTTTCATCGTCGAACGTCCAAGTGTCACTCTTGGCAGAGCTCGGGTGAACGGAGTACGTGCTACTTTCAATACATTTCTAATCAGCTCAAGCTCCCAAAAGCAAGCACTCCTTGCTGTGACCAACCAGAACGAGGGGAATTCCTTTGTCAACTCGAAGGAGACGTTGACGATCACAGATTACATCTCTCGTCTTTTTCCAGACATGACAGCTCCACAAGTCCAAGAGGCGGCCGATGTTTATCAAAACTATGGGACACCTGTCAAACAGGCCATCGGCGTGATGAGCGACTGTAAATCAAGTATTCTGTGTAGGAGCCGATCGAAGAATCTGATCCATTTTTGTTGTAGCCATCTTTATTTGTCCGAGTTACTACCTACTCGACGCATTCGCTGGTCATTCGTGGAAGGTCAGTCTATCGATCTTAGTACGGTGATCAATGTATCCGATACAGCTCATATCAGGGTCTTTTTGCAATCCCGCCTGCGTACCACGGCGCGAGTAACGTCTACTTTTTTTACAGGTGTGTCGCCGGCGCGATCCTTTCCCTTCCGTTATGTTCTCGACTGACGGCTTGTGCCATCATATCAGCCCAAGCAACCCTCCTCCCTATAATAATACCCAATTCATTACCGCCTTCTCGCAGTCCTTCATGTCCATCGCCAAATACTACGATGTCAACATCAAATTCGATCCAAGCAATATCACCCCTTGCTGGGAGAAATACATCACAGGAAAGACGGAGATGTTGTTCAATCGCACGGAGGCAGGTGTACCTGTGGTCACGCCCATCACCACCGATTCGTCATTGGTGAAGCGATGCGCGTATGTCCATTTTTCCTGTTGAAATGTATGTCGGCTCAAGTATCACAGATTCTGGAGGACGGTGACAGCCACAACAGCGCAGTGATTGGCACTGGCTGGACCGAAATGATCGTTGCAGCCATTGATGATTGTACCCCTGTTGACTGGTCACTGGAAGACCTGCAATTGACACGAAATCTTACACTTATCTCCGATCGCCGGTCCCACGGAAAAGTCAGCACTGATTCTGAACAAGGAAATCACATCTATATTCCACAGAGCCTCGATGCGTGTTATGTCATAACTTTGACACCAGACTGTCAAAGGCGTGAACTGTAGCCCTTCGAGTCTCGCAGCATACCGCTTTAATGTATATGATACACCTGTCCCACTGCGACCAGTGGCACTACGGTGGACTTTTGTACCTCAAGTCAGACCAGGCCGCGGGTCGCCTCCGAGTCATATCCACCGATGATCCGCATTTCTGCCCCAGCTCTTCTCATGCCATCGAACACAATTTGAGATGTCAACGTTTCAAGTGTTGGCAGGCTTATTGGGCGAGCGACATTTCAACAACGGCGGCTGAACTGGATTCCCATCCTCACACTACCGCATTCACCGTCGCTGCCAAGACGAAAAGAGTGTACTCGGTAACCGCGATGGCAAGTTAAGTTCAGATCATTACATGCCAGTCTAATCGGGCCCCCTGAAGCCTGCCTCTGCCCAACAATCAACATTTCAACACAAACTTGAACTTATCCCAAGAAATCAACACTATACAAGAAATCGCCGACAGCAAGGACACGATCATCGTTCACAGGTAAAATAAAACGGGCCAATCACTGCGCAGTCATGGGGGCCAGTGTTCTCCATAACCTACACCGTTGTGGACAGACGGAACCGTTATATCACCAATCAGTTCGACAGAAAAAGAAACGACGTACGCGCATCGCTCCACCAACGACAAATTGGTTGTTATGGGCATGATCTCCGGTGCGCCTGCATCGGTGCGATTGAATAACATCTCCATCCTGCCTTCGTAGTATTTGTCCCATTGAGGCGTGATGTTATCCGCATCGAATTTGGTGTTGACGTCATAGTATTTGGCAAGGGACATGAAAGACTGCGAGAAGGCAGTAGTGAATTGGGCGTTGTCATAAAGTGGTGGACTGCTCGGGCTAAGACGGTGGCATTCGAGACAGTTTAGGCACAAGGGAAACCTGAGAAAAGGACTCGGACGGGTACGCACTTGTAGAAGTAATATGCAATGTCCTGGCCGTGGTATGATGGTGGGATTGCGAAAAAACCCTGAGACGGTTGTACCTAGTATAGTTGTCCATCGCCCAAAGCTTTGAGAACCGACCTTCCAAGAACGGCCAGCGAACGCCTCAACCAAGTAGTATGTTGGACAAATGAAGATGGCTGTGAACGAGAGTTGGGCTAAGTGATAGAACTGTTCGTGCCGTTTGAAGGGATAAGCGCTTACAATCGCCCATCACGGCAATGGCCTGCTCAACTGCTGTCCCGAAGTCGCGATAGACATACGCCACCTCTTGCGTTTGGGGATATGCCATGTCCGGGAAAAGCTGGGATACATAATCCGCGATCGCCAGCGTCTCACGTGCATCGACGAAGGCGTGTCCCTCGTTTTGAGTGTTTACGCCAAGCAACGCATTCTTTTGGGAATATCAATGGGAGAGACATGGTGTGGGATCAGCCACTGGCACGTACTCCGTTCACCTGACCCCTCGCAAGAGTGATACTGGGCCGCTCGACAATGAACGTCCCATCAACCACAGGAACGAAGACAAATGACCCGTGAAAAGCGGATGCGGCGAGATTGGAGTTGGCAGTCTGGAGGGTTTCCACTTGAATGGACTGTAGACAGGTGAAGGTGTTGGAGCTCGAAGCGCATCTATACAGGAGTTGGTGCATGGCTGAGGTACATATACGCGGTGATGGCCTACCCAGTCATCGCAACAGCCCGATCGTACATCGCCTATCTCGATCAGTTTGCAGGAAAATGGGGACAGGGATGCAACACCAACTTGTGGTAACCGATCATTGTACCTATACTGAGAAGGCAAAAACACAGAGCTAGCCATGGCAGCATTAAAGCGCGGTGGTTGAGTGTTACCTCCGTTGGCGATGACATGTTGTAGGATGGAACCGGCACCTGCGGATGCCCCCCATATCGTGACATGGTTGTTGTCACCCCCAAACAGCTCGATCTAACAATATACATTGCCTCGGAACTGTGAATAAGAGAAAAAAGCCTTACATATCCCTGCACCCATTGCAGAGCAAAATCTTGATCAACTGGTAATGCAAGACGCTATCAGCAGAAACACAAGGAAAATGAAATTTCTCTCACGGAGGCCCGCATTCAGAGCACCCTGTGCTTTGACTTCATTTCCAGAGAGAAAACCTAATCCAGGCCAACTGATCAGCGAAACTGTGCTAGCGTTCAAATCAGAGGGATTTACCAAATATACCAAGACGGTATTGAATGACGACCACGATCATAGTGTTCAGGGAATCAGCGACGAGCTCGGCGCCATTGTTAGTGGCCGCGTTTCCTTGCACGTAGCTAAACTTGGAGATTAGGTACGCATATAGGGACATGCGAATACGCTTCGTACCCTCCGCCGTGAATCCAGACCAGTACGGGGAGTCCACCCGTAGTGACTGGTTCTGCTGGGATTGTGCCTGGAATGAAGACGCTGATAACAAACCAAAGATAACTCGGTCCGAGATCGAGATGAAGCACCATACTCACTTGAGGAACAAGCAATCCTCAGAAGCAGTTACCACTTGCCGTTTGTTGTATCCGTACGGAGGGACTGGCGCCGTTGTGTTAGCACCTGCTGGGGCCTGATAGCACATGTTGGGGTTCTGCGTCGCGGGTTGCACACCAGACTGGGCGACCGGTGGCTGAGGCGGTTGAAACCTCAGGTTGCCTGGACGAGATTTCAAAATGAAAAAGATACATTTGAGGTCGAGGGTGCCCACCGCTGGGTGGAGCGGCATAGCGAATGCTCAAGAAATTAGTCGTGTTCGTCTGGGCATCGAAGTAGCCTTGGTACTGTGCATAACCCAGGTCCACAATTGGCGCAGCCACATCTAGAGTTGTGGCAGTCAATGGGGCCGCCAAGGCAGCTACAGAGAGCAACGAGGACGAAATGCAGGCAAAAATGCGCGCCATTCTATGAAGGATGGTGAGCCAACGACTCAGATCCAGAAGGGATTTATACCTGTGTCATGCTGGCATCATGTTCTAATTCTATATTTTCCTCGCTCCCATGTCACGGGAGGAAGGCAGAGAAGCCCTTTGATTTGGATGTCAGCAGTATGGAGGTAACTCACCCTGATCAGCCCAGGAGCGGCTTGGGACCACTGGTCAAGGCGGACGCGTCAGAGAGACATCAATGGTACCGCTTGGAGTAGGCAGGGAACGAGAAAGCGGGTAAATGCGATCGTCGATTCGGCCCGGCAAGGATGACGAAGCTCGATCATATGCGAAGTCGATATTTGTAGTAAACCGCGCTCAAAGACTGGTTCTCGGCGGCTCTCGAAGCGGTGACATAGCAGCAGGTACCTGTTTCGCTTGCCGCCCATGTTTCGGCGAAGCATGAATTGAAGCCCTGGCGTGCACTTGTACCTGGTTGTTTCCCCACGACTGCTCATCGGCGGCAGGACATTGCAGCACCGTTCGGAGCGGGATAGCCGACTTGAGAGCATACAAGCGCGAGGTTGCCACCCCCACATATCTTTCGTTTCTTCAACCATATGCTCCACGTTCTTTAGTTCTGTCTTTTACTTGGATTCCTGCTCAATCCTGTGGTTCCGTGTGCCCATTTAAAGGCCACTGGCGCCTCACGGAGCCTTAGGTACTGATCGATGACCGCCCGTGAGTGTCCACACAAGAAAAATGTGCACTGTCACAATCTCGCTGGAGGGTCCAATCCATCCTCGGGTTACTGCGCCTGAACACGACATGAGCTGATCGTGACTAGTGGAGTATCAAAGAAAGTGACCCACCGGGATCTCCACTGCCTGTCTGACTCCGGGAGGCGTCCTTGGGGGGCCCCTTGTTAAAGGTGGAGACCACGCATCGGTGTTCTTGTTCAGCAGTCAGTGTCAACGTATGCGAGAACTGTTAATGCGCACCCGTCATGGTCGAAGCGGTGGTCGAGATGCCAACGGCGCGGTCGTGCCAGTGTGAAAGTCGAAGTGGATGGACAAGGTGCAATTTTTCTACACTAGGCAGATTGACATGGCCGAGTCGCTGGTGCGCTCGGTAACGATTTTCGGCTCTGATTCGAGTACTTAACGCTCATGATTACCGAACGATGGTAGTCCAGTCCTTGAAATCCTTTGAGGAAGCGATGTGGTAGCCGGAAGAGCCCAAGTGACCGTAAACAGACAAAGTTCCGAACAACTCTCCTGTTCGCTCCCGCTGGCATGTCAAATTTGGATGCCTGCCCATACTAGCCGATATATAGACCAGGTCGAGCTGGGGATCCTCCCTTCTTCCTCCTCCCGCACCAGACCCGCGATGAACGCGTTTCGCAAAGGACCCAGTCTCCGCCAAGTCGTTCTCTCGTACGCCCCGGACTGGTGAGCGAGCCCTCATCAGCATCGATCTCTTATCACTGACGCGGGCACGTTTAGGATCATCACGGGCGTCTTGTGGTGCGTCGTTCACGAACCAAAGTAAATCCGTTCAATCATGGCCTCCAGGTGGACTTTGTACTACATCACCCACCACGTCACCGGTTTCAAGAGACAGTTTTCCCTCACGGACCCCTCGTGCGTCTCCTTTACTTCGCGTCCGGGTCATCGTCGAACCTAACGTCTATTGGCAGTTTGCGATACCCGTAAGTCACGTTTATCGAGTTTGTACTTGCACCATGTCATGTTATTCCAGCCATGCAGTCCACCAACGCGTCGGCGTACGTCACACCCTCATTCTCATCATATCCCTCTCTCATCAACACGCCTCAGAAAACTGCGCTCTGGATCTACAGTGGTTTGCTCCCCCTAGCCATGCAGGTCGCCACCAACGCGCTCCTCATACGCTCCTGGTGGGACCTCCACCACAGTATCCTCGGACGTACGTTTGGCTTCCGTCTCTTTTCCATAATTGACGCCGCTTGCGACGCAGTGTTGTTGTCGATCGCCATCACCGGCTCGATCACGCAAGCCATCAAAGCCACCGTTGGCCGCCCTCGTCCTGGTACGTCCCCCCACCCATCCCCCGAACTCTGACCTCATCCCTATAGACGTCATCTCGCGCTGCCAGCCCATACCCGGATCCGTCGACCCAGTATGGGGACTCTCGACGGCGGATATATGCACGCAGACGTCGAAACACATTCTCGAGGACGGCTGGCGGAGCTTCCCCAGCGGTCATTCCAGCCGTACGTTTTATTTGCGCCTTCGCGGCTCGAAACTGACGCAGAGCGAGCCAGTCTCGTTTGCTGGACTTGGATTCCTCACGTTTTATCTCGCCGGCAAGCTGCGTCTCTTTGATGGCCGCGGACATGCCGTGAGTGCCTTGGCTTGCTTGGCGATCATGTTTATTCACCTGTGTCCAGAGCAAGGTGTGGCTGTCACTGATTCCCCTCGGGCTCGCCTCATGGGTGGCGATCTCACGCACCATGGATTACCGACGTGCGTATGACACCACGTTATCTAGTCACGTTCTCATTCTCTGGGCAGACCATTGGGAAGACGTGCTAGTCGGCTCCACCCTCGGTCTGGTCGTCTCCTACTTTTCATACAGACAATACTACCCGGACCTCGCATCCAAGACAGCTCATATCCCATTCACGACGCGCTTCGAGGAAGCAGAGGCTGACGTAGACAATCAATCAGCTGCATACAGGGACAATGATCCTGACAACGAAGAGGCTGTCGGGCTGATTGACGAGAGTAGGAGGCATTGGAACGAATAGTACCCATATCTCTATTTATCCATGATGGATAGATGATGCTGTAATAGAACCATGCATGATGGTCGTGGATATCTACTAGAGTATGAAATTGGTCTAAGACGTCATCAAGCTCGTAAGTTCACATTCAAGTTTACTCCTTTTTCGCTGCGCGCTTGGAGTAAATCATGTCCGTAAACGGTCTATGGCTATGTCAGCGACTGGGCGGGGGTAAAATACGCGGACATCGTACCCTTCGAAGCGTAAGGCAATCATGTACGTCATGTACACGTACAGCGTGATCAATAACCCCGCCGGACGTTCATACCTCCGAGCACACCAACTCGGCATCAGCACCACCGCACACGGAAGGAACGCCACTCACCACAACGCCGTCGCCGCAAAACACAGCGTGCTCCCGACGTACATCGGATCCCGGACCACGTTGAACGGAAAGCCCTCCACGCGGTGGTCCATCAAGATCCCAAAGTAGTCCCCGAGGAACGTACCGGTGACCCCGAGCGCGTAGGTCGAGGAGAGCACGAGGAGCTGGCCGAGGGCGAGTAAGACGACGGGAAGTACGGAAGCGTAGGGCTCGGGGAGCAGCGGTACGCGGGGCTGGTCGGCCAGTGCACGCCTGTACCTGCCGGTGTGTCGCGTGCTAGGTCTGCGTCGGAGAGAGGAGGGAACAGGGCGTACAGGTGGTCGCGCAAGAGGCCGGACGCAAAGATGAGCGCGGCGAGGAAGTAGCAGCCGCGGCGCGCGTTACCCCCGAAGAGACGCGTGATCGTCTTGTGCTTGTACTCTGCGGCGCGCGCGGTCAGGACGTGTCGGCTCGTCTGAAGCGGTGCTCACCGTTACGGGCGACGATGTTCCATGCGGCCGGGTTGAACGCGATGGCGAGGAGCGAAATGTAGAGGGACGGCGAGGACGTGTCGAGGAACATGAAAAAGAAGTGATCGACACATGTGATTTTCGCGACAAGTTTGATTAGCGTGCCCGTCAGCGAAGAAGCGGCGAACGACGGTCATCTAGGACAAGGTACGCATCCTAATCATAATCTGCAGGAAATCTCGTTCCAGGTATCATAGATACCGAACAGCCTGGTCTAGACCAACCTTGGCTGCACCAATCCCATCGTATCCAACGGGCCTAATAATGTACGTACCCATTTCCAGTCAAACCGCAGCACGTTCATTTCCACAGTGAGTGTCCCCTTCCCAGGCCGCTGAAACCCAGTCAAGTACGGCAGAATCAGCTGATGGTCTAGAGCTATCGTTCCGCACGCCGCAAGGCACAGCAAGCCCGATTGACTCCAGCGAGCCGTTTTCACCAATTACGACCATCTTCTCAGTTTCAAACGACCATCCATGGACTTGGGTCTCAAAGGCGTACACGTTCTTGTTACAGGTACAGTGCTCCCTGATAGCTCGTCCTGACACCCGATCAACTTGACCTACCCATGTGTCGACAGGTGCGAGCGGGGGGATCGGTCTCGAGACAGCCAAGCTCTACTGCGGTACGCCCACACAGCCATGCGCGCTTCGTCGTACCTTCTGATCACGACCCTCCCAGCGCTTGGCGCCGACGTGACGGCCCACTACAATACTCAATACGGTCCATTGGAAAGCCTCTCAAAGGAGTATGCGAATATTCAAGCTGTCCAGGCGGAGCTCTCTGACGAAACGTCCGTCACGAACATGTTCACGGCCATCGCGCACGCAGGTCCCGTGCAAGTCCTCGTCGTGAACCACGGCATTTGGCCAACAGAAGACGTCCCGATCGCAGAGTTGTCCCTTGAACGATGGAACCGTACCATCGCTACCAACCTCACCGGGTCCTTCCTGGTTTGCCGTGAATATTTGTCACGGTTGAAAAATGCAGCACCAGAGATCAAGGAAAAAGCAGCGATCGTGCTGATTGGGAGTACAGCTGGTAAATACGGCGAGGCAGGACATGCTGACTACGCCGTCACGAAGAGCGGTGGGTGGCATGCTACGTCTTGCCGAACCTGTATAACGGTGTTCTCAGCAATGATGTATGGTTTTACCATGTCGCTCAAGAACGAGATCGTCAAGATTGCACCCAAGGGCAGGGTGAACACGGTCGCTCCGGGTTGGGTGAGAACGCCCATGGCCGAGAGTGCCTTGACAGACCCTGACGTGGTTTATCGCGCTCTCGCTACGTGAGTCACTGATCGGCTGTTGGATTGAACACCAGGCGCCTGACAACCATATTCGCAGGACGCCTCTCAAAAAGGTCGCAACGCCCTTGGATGTCGCAAATCAAATTGTGGTGTTGTCGTCGTCGGAAGTGTCCGGTCATGTTACGGGCCAAGTCGTGATGGTCGAGGGCGGGATGGAAGGGAGGTTGCTGAACAAGCCAGAGGACATATTATGAGTCCCTTTAGCGACTCCCAGCCTAGGGTTAGGGTTTAGGCGGCTGACAAATGCGGTTAGTTGAGGACAAGTGGCGGACTTGATCTTGTACCACATCATTTGACTTTTTGTGTATTGTAATTCACCAATCATGGTGCGTTTTTCCCGCTTCACCGCGTTCGAACGCGTATCGACACACGTCCATGTTAGTCTACAAACTGCAGACGACGTCTCATCCGCGATTTCAAACGATTGTCGAGCGACCCACCCAGCGGTGTCTCAGGTAGCCCATGTCCCGATAACATCATGGTGTGGAACGCCGTGATATTCGGGCCAGGCAAGTCCTTTTATCCAGTCCATCTCGCGCCCACTGACCCATCGCCCCACAGCCGACACGCCCTTCGAAGACGGCACCTTCAAGCTCGTCCTCACCTTTGACGAATCCTACCCCAACAAGCCCCCCACGGTCAAATTCCTCTCCCGGATGTTCCACCCCAACGTCTACGCTAATGGCGAGCTCTGTCTTGACATCCTCCAAAACCGGTGGTCCCCGACGTACGACGTCGCCGCGATCCTGACCTCCATCCAGAGCCTGCTGCACGATCCGAACCCGAACAGCCCTGCGAACGCGGAGGCGGCGCAGTTGTATAGGGAAAATATGAAGGAGTATGTAAGGCGTGTCAAGGCGACGGTCGAGGATAGCTGGTTAGACCCGGAGGACCGGCAACAGATGCAGGTGGACGAAGAGGATGCGTAGGGTATGCAGTGCTCTATAGAGTTGCAGTGCGTGTTGCTGACGCGGACATGGTGGACGTAACTCTTTTCTTTCACTCTCTCTTTTCACGCTCACTCTCATTCTGTAATCATGCTTGTGCCACCTTTTTTTATATTATTGTAGTAGTGTGATGTAGATGCCACGGGCACCTGGGCTGTAGAACTTCAAACTGTCTTGTTCGTGCGCGATGACTCGGAAACGTCCATTAGATCTCTTCACAGACGACTTGTCGCACGCTGTCAGCTAGCCGAGATGTGGCTGGTGACAAACGTCGTGACAGCTTTCCACCGGGCCACCACGACTCCGACATAGCTGTCGCTTGTATATGGACTGGTTTTGAAGGGCCATACAGGTACTGTTTCAATCGAACGCCCAACTCATGATCGAGCTGTGCGTTTAACAAGATCACCCTCTGGATTGCTTTGCCACTCACGTTTGACACTCTTAGACTAGGGCGTTGTTCCACTATCCACTTTTTACCGATTTTTCGATGGCATACTGCAAACATTACGTGTCGTTGAACAAGTTGGCTAGACGACGCAACGCCAAACCCATGTCCAGATCTTCGATACTGGCATACATTTGAAACCCGGTCTGTGGACACGGGTGTATTCAGAAGTACACGCCCGTGGCAGGGGACGACGTATCCGACGGCCGCACCGGGATTGAGGTGAGCGTGTGTGTCAGCGTCGCTGGCACATCAGCTAGGCTGTGTGTACTAGGCTAGTCAAGGTGTGGCGTTGGCGTCAGAACCCTGATTAGTGGCGGCACCGATGCGGCTGCGTGACGTGTGGAGGGCGCTCGATGGCAGCGAAGATGGGCTCCATATTATGCTTACTTTCATTTTGGCACTGGCAGGCGCACCGTCTATGCAAGCTGAACTGAACGTCAACAGGCAGAAACCATTGTTTCTTTCGTCACCGGGGTCTCCGGATCAGCCCATCAGTGGAACCAAGGTCTAGAAGCTATTCTGGGTACCGCCCAGAGCCCGAGTCGGAAGCTAAGCTTCCGGCTTTACCAAACCGGCATCAATGTTCCCGTATCTCATTGCATACGCGGCTTGCTGTGGACCAAGGATTGGGTTTAATTTTGATCGCAACGTGTTCGGATTTACGCAAATCCTCGTGGATGCCACAGGGGGGGCGAACGTGTCCGAAAAGAAAGGCAACGTCTCTCCTTGCAACCTCTTTGCCAGTGGGTTACATCGCCTTCGAGCCGAGACCACCTCGTTCTCGTATCCGGGGCTGGGAACGAGTCCTGCTTGAACGTGCAATCATCAATAACGTTTGGAAGGCTACGCTTGGACGTCACGGTGTGCCATGTGGTGCCCTGAACCACCGTTTTGATTAGTCAGCGCGGTACGTCATGCCACATGTCAGTCCACTTGTCACCGGTCGTTTCTAGGCCATTTCGCTAACTTCGTGGCTACAATTATGATAGACCAGGATAGACCCTGATAGACCCTGCGCAGTCGTCTGTCTCCGGAGGATTCCGCAAGCCAAATGGCTGGCTCGAGCTGCCACTGGGGGGGCTCGATTAGACAGAACTGCCACGCAATAAATGAACGTGGTACTAATATCCGTTTCTCGATCGCACACAATGGAGAATAGAGTGGCGGGACCTGAAACGGGCCTGAAACGCGACACGATACATATAATGAGATGCGGCCGTCCCGCCTCAACCTCGCTGATACGCTGTTGCGTTGCGCATTTTCAAGATGGGCGAGCTGCAATACCAGTCAGCGCTGGGCGTGCTGAATGTGAATATCGTGTTTTTATTGCTGGGGGTGTATGGGTGAGTGGGTCTGTTGATCACGTTGGGCTTGGACTGATGGTTCGTGTATCTCTGTAGGTGGGAGTATCTGCATTCGCTTCAAGTCGAATATGGACTCATTCGTGGACGATTACCTCTGCGTCCGTCGATGGTGAGCGCCTATATCGTGTTGGATTCAGCCCCGATGACAGTGTGCCAAGATCCCTTATATTCTTGGACGGACAGCTCTCCTTCTTTTCCTTATTCTTTTGTGAGCATCCAAGGACGTTTAGTCGGGTAGCAACGCATTGATGTCCATGCACAGCGCAGCTGGGGTCGATGCAACCTCAAAGGGGATCGATTGTCTGCGTGAGTCTCGTTCATATATCCCAGTTCCTTTTATCGATTCATCCGTTTATTAGCTGCCGCATTTGCGATAGCGGTGAGCAATCCAGTCGAAAAAAAAACCCTTTTATTGAGACATCGTTCACGACAGTCCCTGGGGGACATTGCCATTGGATGTTCCTCGATGAACTTCTTGATTCGCACGTGCGTCTGGACAGCGTTCGCGAACATGAACCTCACGCTCACGCTTAGCACAGATGGGTGATATGGAAAGATTCACGTATCGTGCATGGTTTGCTAGTACTTCTTGCACTGGCACAGTGGACGTTGTTGATCCTTGGTGCGTTTGCATATTCATAGCATTTCTCCAGACTCAGGTTTTCTTTCTGGAGACGTGACGATGATCTCTGCGACAAACGTGCAGGGCGTTTGTCAAGTTTATCTCCGATATCCACAAATGAATGCGATATCCATCATGTATTGTGAGTAACGCTGTGACATTGACACAATATGCTGTGTTCATCTGTTTTGTTCAAAGCTACTTCTTTTGATCTCTTCGTACTCGTCTTGTCGGTCGTGGGGTTGTCGAATCAACGATCTGAATCACCCCTCAAGAAGCGACTGCGGACTCAAGGCATTGTGTATTTTGCTATAGCAGGGCTGGGCTATATTCCACCAGTGGTCTGACGTTCACCTTCTTCACCC
>JBBPOD010000921.1:0-12975 GCA_038091255.1 Tylopilus intermedius | reverse complement strand
AAAACATTGGCGGCTCGTGGGTACGTGGACGTTTTTTTACTTTCCGTGCGTGCGTGTGAATCGATTGCTGAACTCGTCTTGGCAGGCTGGGGGAGTGTACAACGAGGTACGGTGTTGGAGCTCGATCAGTGATCGATGGGAAGCGTTTTTTGCATCTCTGCCGTGTTTGTCGTACATCGGCGACGCTTGTATTGCATCTGTGGAACAGCTACCCAATCCATTTGTTTGTCGTAGCTGTCGACACACATCGGCCGTCCGAGTCAGCCGGTCATTTTTTGGAAAAAAACGGCTGTGGAGGTGTTCCACGATGTATGGGTCCACAGCAAACTTTCATACAACGACGCATGCACGATATGAACAACAGAGTAATCGACAAAGCAAGATAGCATCGACAGCTTCTCCCGACCGGAACAAAGCACCTCATGAGTGTACCTGTGGGTCGATGAGATCTAGCTCTCGAATGTCGACGCCTTCGAACGACCGGTTCTTCACCCTCCGACTCTCGAGCTCCCGCTTCACCAGATAGAGGTGCAGGAGGTGGACGAGGTCCTTAGCCTAGAAGCGCGCGTCAGTACCACCGCTTCCACGACACCTGCGCAGACGACGTACGACAGTGAACAACCCCAGCCCCAACGAGTTTCGCCACCTATGAAGCACATCCATGTGAGTCCACCTCCCGAACAGCTTCGTGCGCGCACGCACCAAACAGGATCACGCTCGGCCCACGCGTACGTTCCGCGCCAGGCGACGCTCAGCCCCAAGATCCCCGCCACCCCAAGCTTCTTCAACAGCCCCATCTCACCGAGCGCCTTCCCCCCAAACACCGCGCGCGGCCCGAGCGCGTCCATCCCGAGCGGCGCACCCGTCCCACTCGTCAACCCAAGCGGCCCGAGGCGACCCGCAGCCCTTAACGGCGGGCGCACGGCGAGGAACGTGCGCAGCAGCACCGAGTGTTTGGAGAGCCACAGGAGGAGCGAACCCATCAGGGAGGATATACGCGGAATGATCAGCGCCCCGCCGATCAGCCGTCCCAACGAGGTGCCCGAGACGCGGATCGTGTTCTCGGCCGCAGCCGCCACGTCCCCGGCGCCGTTGTCGTCTTGATCGTCGTCGTCATTGCCGTTGGCATTATTGGCCGCGTCTACGTTGTTGGGCTGACGTGGGGCACGCTCGCGGTCTGCGCGTCGGCCGGGAGGGGCGCCGGGTTGGGCAGGTCCATCTTCCCGGTCGACTTGTGCGTTGATCCGGATCCCCAGGAATGGCCCGTCTTCGGCTACAGCACCCATCAAGACTCGCTGCACATCGCGCTCGCCTCTCTGTCCCTGACCATGCTCTACAGTATTGGTTCCAGCTTTGGAGTCAAGCACCCATCTTGCAAACTGAGTGAAGAGTCGTTTGTAGCCCTCCCGAACGATGGGGTAAATGAACAGGCCAAGGATGAACGGGGGTGGTGGCCAATGTGGAAGAAGTGGGAACAAGTCTTTACCAAACTGTCCCGTGAGCGAAAGTCTCGCCGTGTTCGATGTAGTGTCGATGCCCTTTACAGCATTTCCCGCGACTGGCGAACTCGTTGGCCATGCAAGTAATAGCGGAATAAGCGGTGTGATGTTGGATTTGAAAGACAGTCGGGAGAAGATGAGCGCAAAGGGAATCAGAGGAAGGTTGACGAAACTGTGCCAGGGCCAGTTGGAGGGGTCGTCGGTGAGGAGGATGTCGAACATCCTGCACGTGGATAACTCAGCATGAGCAAGAACAAAAAAAGACCGCTGTACTGACTCTGCGCCGAGAAATTCACGCACGGCGTACGCCCCATACGCAGTGCTTAGGATATACAGCCCTGCGCGAGAGAGCGCGTGTGAGCGATGGCCTGTGATGAGATGGGATCGGAGCACGCACCGGTACCGAGGCTGACGACGACAACGGTCAAGCTCCCCACGCTGACGACTCTCCCGATCATGGACAGGCCCTTGTTGCCCGTGTCCAAAACGCGGAGCAACCATGGATTCGAGCTTGTTAGTTCGTAGGCGGTGCCACACTGAGGGCATTTGAGGGCGTTGGAAGCGCGCGAGCGGGTGGATTGAGATGATTGTATCCAGCGAAGGAGACACGATTCGTGTGCTATGAGTGTACAGGTGCAAGGATGTGTCCACGCGCGAGGAGGTGTCCCTGGAGCTAGCCAGTGTTGGTGAGTCGACAGGACGGCCAAGTCGCTGAATCGCGTACCATCGTAGCGCTCTTCCTCCCTGCAAATGTAGCAGAGTTTTACCTGGTCATCGTGTCGGTCAACGTTGGCGATGCTAAGGACATTTTTCGTACCCTGAGGTCGTCAATGGTTGGTACTCGCCGAGACATGATAGTCGTGGTCAGAACCATTCAAGTTGGAGCTCAGCTCAATCATTAAGAACGAGCTCGTGGCATTCATGCAAAATGTATATACGACACAAAACACGCGTGTATAAGAGTAAATAACACTCCACGGGCAAGAACACAGTTCTGTTCATTGAACAAAAGAAGGAACAAAACCTGAAAACCAACCGAGGTCGGCTAAGACAGAGATGCTCGGGCCATCCAAAGGCTCAATCAATGATCATAAGGTGGAGTCTGAGCAGGAGCCCTCTCCCTCTCCCGATCATCGACATCCTTTTTCACGTCCTCCATAGGAGGGGTCCTCGCACCACGGTCTCTCTCGTCAGTCCTCCTCCTGTCAGCAGGCGAAGGGCTGCGTCTTCGCTCGGGGGTCCTGCTGCGTCGCCTTCTCTCCCTCAGGTCCCTGTTTTCACGGTCTCTGTCCGGCAAGTCCCTGTCCCTGTCAATGCCATTGCTACGATAGTCGCGTTCGTCACGGGGGTCAGGACGGCGACGAGGGCTGCGAGAACGGTCACGTCCGCTGGAACGATGGGGCGGGGAAGAACGCCTGTCATAGCGCCAAACCGAGGAGGGTGGATTTTTGGCCCACTGAGAACGAAATCAGCACAAGCCAAGCGAACAATAAAATTATGCCCACCTGGATGCCCAGACGCGAACCTTCAAAGTATCTTCCGTGCCTTTTCGACGTCGTTGGGTGAGCATGTCGGGACGGGTGAGGGAAGGGAGCTCACATGTCATAGTAAGCGTCCTCGGCGTCACGTTGGCTGCGGAATTCGACGAATGCATAGCTACGAGACGCGAGATTGAGCGATCGTTCCAAGAGGGTTTGTAAGATTCGAAAGAGCGACAAATCGTGACGAAATGATGAAACGCAGCCCGTAGCCGAAGACACGTTTTATCCGCGCAACTCGCATGCATCGCCAAGGTGAGGGAGCGAACGACAACGACGAACTCGCGAGATAGAGGATCGATATCGACGTGGTCACATTCTCAAAGTCAGGTCTCGCTCGCGTTCGTATCGTATTGTGACGACGGAGGCACCGCGAGGCCTCGTCCGTGGAGTGCACGCGTCGACTGGATAGGGCAAGGGGTTGGAGCGAATTGCGGGAAATACTTACGGATTAGAACTTGCGTGCGGGTTGCGGGGTGCTGGTACGTCGCATCGCACGAGAGGACCGTAGCTGTCGAGCGAGACAAAAAAAATGCATGAAATTTTTCGGGAAAAAAGAGGGTAGAAGCGGACGTACCGCTCGAACTCGAAGGCCAGGTCGCGGGCACGCGTAGAAGGATGGAAACCGCTGACGAAGAGGATGCGCGGCATGCCTAGTCTTTTTCGTCGCCTTGCGGGTGGGCGAGGAGGATGTGGTTCAGAGTCAAGAGGGCAACCGCGAAAACAGCGGAGCATGAATGCCCGTCTTTGATTGGTCATGTTGTCGTTGTGGCGCTAAAACGCGTCCTTGCTGTCAGCGACGTCGAGCTCGACCCTCTCGTCGTCGTGCAGCACAGCGACGAGCACTGTACGTCGTCCTATCCGTTGTCGCCCGCAAACTGACACCACCACAGCCAATGCAGCGTCTCTCTCGTACAGTGGTCGTCCACAGTCGGCGCGTCTCATCGCTGCTCAGCGTCGCGCCGCTTGAGCAACGCACGCTTGGGTTCTCCAAGTTTGCATACAGGCTCACCAAAGAGCCCATATGGGAACTTGTTTCTCTTCTCCGTCATGCCGACCAGCATGACCCTGCCCTTCACGATACCCTCCGGCGCTGTGGGATACCATCCGACGAGTGGACGCGCTGGTCTCCGATCCTGTACTCTCCCACTTTTGAACGTGCGCTCTATGCTTTGCAGCGAACCCATGCGGAATTTGCTCCACCTCATACCCCGTCCTGGGTCGTCCTCTCGCTTGCTTCGCACAAAATTCGATCCCCAAACGACGCTCAGTTAGCCTTGTATGACCTCGCATTGCCTCTCACGACCCTCCCACCTCCTCGCCCTCCTATAGACATGTCCCATGCCCTCCCACTATTCGTCCTCACAACGCACTCCCTCGCCTATTTCTCCCTTGTATCCCTACTTCGTCCACTCACATCACACATCCTCGATCTTCCTTCACACTCGCATCCGCACAACTCTTTCCACTTCAACATGCTCCTTCAGGCCATCTCTTTGTTCGATAGATCGAGGGTAGCCTCTGACGTCGCTATTGACGTTTTGAAAGAGATGACGGCCAATGATTTGACCCTCTGGCCCGACACCGAAAGGGTGCTGATCAGGGACAATTTCCGCTCGCCGCAATTGTTGAATTACTTTCGTCGCCATGGTCTCTCCCCTTCCGGGCACGTGGAGAAACGCGCAAAGTCGGAGGCATGGCTGAGAGCGTATGCATCGTTGGGCAGAGTACGAACGAGCGCGCATTATCTGCACACTATCAGGGAACAGTGTCTAGAAAATGGCATCACTCCACCATATACCACGGACGATGACCCCACTGTTAGCAATGGTGGCGAGGAGCATGTGCAGGGAACAGCTCACAATGCCAATACCTACTATCTCCGTGCCATGCGCGATGATCGTCAGTCCGCTTTCCGGTACTTCCATCAGCTGCTCAAGCTTGATCTCACCAAGTCCCGCCAGTGTCCTCTCCCCAAACCCTTCCCTCGCGTACCCCACAAATCAAACATTGACATCTACGATTGGACGACGACTCTTTATGCCGGCGCCCATGACCGCTCGCTCTCTGCGAGCTCCTTGCTGGACCTCTTCGAGGCCACTAAGCAAGGAACCGACGCCTACCAACCGACCAGAGCGACTTACACCGTTGTCATCCAAGGCTTGTTATGGAGGAACGCTTTGGAAGATGCACAAAAACTATGGGACGAGTTCGTAGGGGAGGTTGTCAGCGCACGTGGCAAGGGCGAAGAAAACGAAATGAGGATAGATCGGAAGGCGCTCTGTGTGGGTATTGATGTGCTTGTTCAGAGTGGACGCACCGAAGAAGCTTTGTACCTCCTCGACGAGGCCGTGAAGAGGGACCTCGAAGAAGTGATACATCCCCCCCGTTTCTCGGCACCCGCGATCCCCGCTTCTGCGACACCCAAGGACTACGCTGGATCCAAGCCCATCCGAAAATCTGCCTCCCCTTACCTCAAAGTCCACCCGATTCATGCTCTCTTTACTGCTTTGCTTCGCATCCGCCGTCCTGATGCGATCTTTTACATCTGGACATACCTAACATCATTATATTTCGTCCCTCCCACCAACTTGATGCTTCGCATATTACTCAAGGCAGCGATGCAGGCGTCAAAGATGGACGGAGAGAGCTTGAAGGGCGCTATGAGCTGGTACATCGCTGACAACGGACTATTCAAAAAACGACGTGGACCTATCGCGCCGACCATGACGCCGTACAATACGATAGTGCTCTCGGAAAACCGGGACGACGAACGTCAAGCGGAAGAGCCGCAAGAAGTGATTCCTTCCGATCATCATTCTCAACACCCAGCGCTGGTCAGCGTAGAGACTACACCCCTTGGATCCTCCCTCTCCCGCGACACTCTAGTCGCTCATCTTCGCTCCCTTCTCCAAAGGCCGAGCCCTCCGTCCGTTGTAGGCATTTGGGCCAACCGACGCTCGACAGAAGTAGCTCGGTCCATATTCAGGGGAATGATCCTCGGGAACTGGCCCGCACTGCGAGGCGCAGCCGGATCTTTCGGGGGAGGGGCGACAAGTGCGCGGGCCAAAGGCGGCGACAGCGTCTTTCAAGAACTTGCCCGCGTCTTTGCTCGCCGTCCCGACCGCTTCCTGCCGGCCCATCCGACGCATATCGGGACGGAACGACCTGCGATGGCGCGACCCGACGTCGGCGACGGACGGCTGGGCCCTCCACTCCCGACCGTGATGCCCTCGGAGAGCACGTTCGCGGCGTATATTGCCCTCCTCGGGTTGTCCTCGCGCGCGGATGAGATTCCGGAGGTGCTGGTGTGGATGCGCGCGTTGGGGGTGCTGCCCAAGACGGAGACGCTCGCGGTTGCGCTCGTGTTTTGGATGGAGGTCGGGCTGCGGGGGCCGGTGTTTGAGGATGGGTGGACGTTGACGCGGACGCGCGTTGGCGATGACACGGTCAGGGCGACTGAACGTGTGGGTGTGCCTCCAAAGACCGAGTACGGTGCTCTGCGCGCGTGGATTCGCGAGTGGGTGGGCGGGAAGAGGGCGCCGGGGGAGGAGGATATTTATGCGGGTATCAAGAGGGTGAGGGAGATGAGGGATGGGCAGTTTGGGAAGATGGACGCGGGGCGGATGGAAGATACTAGTACCAGGATTAGCCACTACTAGAACGATGCACCTAATTTGAAACGCTAGCCCCCTCGATCGATCGACTCGTTTGCTCCCGCGGGTGCAAATTGGGCAACACGCCACTTTCCGGTTAGAATACAAGCCTGACAGTGAAACACCAGGAGGTCTTTATCCCCACAACCGTGACAAATACCCACGGGTGCATTGCGAATAACCTCGTTCTTTCGACCATCCGCATCAATCCCCGCCCCAAACTCGGGCCATTATATCCTCTTCGGCTTCTCTCACCACCCTGCGATTGCGAATATCCCTTTGCTAGTAGTGAGTGGGTTGTGTTATCATCTGCTCTTTCTCCTCAGCGACGAGTCTACGTAGATTCCCATAAATTGAGCCTGTAGGCGCCTTGCGAAAAAGCTCGTTCTTTGGAGCATCGATCCTTGCTCGGACAATCACAACGTCCTGACTTTTTCAGGCCACTCTGCAATCGCGAATATACCCTACTGGTGAGTGGGTTGTGCTATCGGCCGATCTCTCTCCTCAATGCCGACTCCCAGAGACCGACATGTCCACCCCAACCCCCCCAGTCTCACTAGATACAGGTTTCGCCTTCATCGATCGCACCGAACCCGACTCCCCCACCTCGGCGACACCCACCGCCACCACCTTCGCCCTCAGGCTTGCCCTACCCTCCGACTCAGATGACATCCCCCCGGCCGAGCAACCCAAACGCGTCGGCCAACAGGTCTACAAAGAAGTCTGGGACGAATTCTACAACTGGGAACCCGGCTATTGCGCAGAGATCCTGGAGACCATGCCACAACCGCTCCTCGCGTCCAAGCGTCAGGTTGCGCGCGTCGCCAACGCGTTGGTGGCACGCCTCGTCGGCGCCCCAGACGTGGGGACGCCATCCGGGACACGCATGGCGCAGGTCGCCATGTCCGTCACCTACATTGACGCTCCCAGCACAGATGCGAGTCGTCGCGTCCATACGAGGACGACGGACGTGCCGATACCCGTCATCACCTTGAACCAATACCCGCCTCACCCGAAATACGAATCGTGTCCACCGGCATCCCGGAGCGCCCTTTTGGACCCCGCGAATCTTCATGGACACGGCCTAATTCTCTCCTTCCTTCCATACGCCGATGAGGAGCGGTTCCCGGCTCTCAAATACCAAGCCAAGTTCAAAGTTCTAGAATGGGAAACTCCGGGTGATCCCGATGGTGAGTCACGCTCAGTTGGCCCATGAAGCATGCTTGTTGCAACGACCGACGTCCGGGTTGTAGTGGAGATAATCCAGATTGAGACTGCCAGAAGACTACTTTCCAAACATGACGTCGACACGCAAGACATTGACCGGATGAAAATATTCAACAAAAAGATTCGGTTCTCCCACAATACAGGGCTACAATGGGATCAATCCCAAAGGTTAGTTGATCTGCCTACGTGAAACCTGTCAAATTTACAGGATAGTACATCAGAGATGCGCTTCACTGGCCAGGTGCTTTCAAATTCGAGGCCAAGGAAGAGAAACTACCTACTACTTATTCTCCTGATGTGGAGGATCTAAGGGCAAGACTAACCACAAATCTCAAGGTCTTTTGCCCAAGTATCAACTGTTTACACTCACTTTGCGAGACTCATGGTAAGTTGTCGCCATTCGGGAAGGCAAGCAAATTCACTGGCACTGCTGCTTAAAAGGGAATATGCACACAAGCACCTATATCCCTTCTAGAAAGCCGCAAATGACTGGCAAGGATATGATATTATCAGAAGGGGCTCCATGTGGTGTGGATTGTTTCAGATGTATCTCGGACTATGAGGACTTTCTGGTAAGTGCTGCTACAACATGGCCATATATGGACTCTTCAATGGTGATATGTAGGAAACCATACCTCCTCTTCCCAATACATCTCATTACAGGGGGTCCTTGGATACAATGCAAACTGTGCTTGGGGTTGCACCTGACTTGTTCCCCTGCCAGTTGTCAGTTATATGTCTCAAGCCATGCAATCAGGTAAACTGTCTCATTGTTATCTTGTATAGGTTGATACATGGAATTCCCAGGCTTTTGCACAAAGGCTGCAGTTATTCCCAGACTCCACAATTCTCACCCCAAGTAGTGGTGAGGCACTGGCAGGTGCTGATGACCTGGGAAGAACCAACCTTCCTCCAAAAGGAAAGAAAAATAAACTGCAATTTGGTAAGCACTCATTAGCTCATCTTCTCCAGATGCCATTTAAATAGGAACACAGTTGATGCAACATCACATTTGAGACATGAGCCGTGAGTGTTATTTGATTGCCTTATTTTGATTTCTGAAAGTGGTTATTTCTCAAGGCTGGCTGCTTGCAGTCATCCTGGTCCATGCACAAGCAATAGCTGCCCTTGCTGGACTGAAAAACAGCACTGTTCCTTGATGTGTAGATGTGGTATAAAATGTAAGTTTAATATTTATTCCAAACTAGGAAATTTAGTTCAGTATCTTTTTTTTGCAAGGCAATAGACAGTGGAATGGGTGTAGTTGCACCACTGGGAAGTGCCAACCCAAAACCTGTGAATGTGCAAAATACCATAGGGAATGCATTCCAGGGATATGTCTTGGTTGTGATGCTGCGTGAGTGGAAACAAGGCATATGCATTCCAAATACTAATTGAGATGATCTGCAGAGGTAAGAAAATATAATTTTAAAGGTGATTGTGGTGAAACATATTTAACACCTAGGTGAAAAGGGCAAACCATGCAACAATACCCAAATGCAATGCCTGGTTAGCAAGGTATTGTGGTCAGTCACTGGTCTTTGAACTAAAATTCTTATTATCTGGTTAGCCAATTGAGGTCAAACTTGGGTCATATGGTCTAGGTGCCTTTGCATGTCAAAATATGGATTCAAATGTATTCCTTGGCAGTAAGTATTATTTGTACTGTGTTTTACATTTCACTGATATTCTTGTAGCCTACATTGGCCACATAATGAGCCCTGATCTTGCTGATTGCAAATTGTGTGTTTTTCACTTTCTTGTTTCTATTTTTCTTCACACCATCCTTGTTTCTTTTACAGTGCTCTCACCAAGCACACATCACACAACTACCTGTTTGAAGTATCTGAAGGCTCCCCTCAGACAGATGTCCAGTTAGCTATATTTGATGCAGCTCATCTTGGTAATGCAACAAGATTCTTAAACCATGCTGATGGTAACAAGGAAAATGTGGAAGCAAGGAGTATGTCTTCCAAACTTTTCTACCACATGTTAGCTGACATACATTCGAAAGATGTTTTGGTCATTGGAGAGCACCAAACCGGGTTTTTCACCAGTAAGTACCACCCAGACATATTGTATGGCTGCTAGAATTTACTTTCTAGAAAAGAAAGTCAAGGCGGGAGAGGAGCTATTCCTAGATTATGGCGGAAAGTACTGGGAATCCTGATACTGCAACCATCGATCACTCAGTAGGAGCAGAATTGGATCTAAATGGATTCACAATGTAGCAACAACAGAGCTCTCGTGCGATACTGCCCTAGATCGTGAGTAGACTGTGTACACGATAAAGGTAAGCTATGGACTAGATGGCAGACGCGTAAACAGGATATGACTTTCAAATGGTCATTAGACTGGCACTACAATTACCTCCGGGCGACCATGAAACGGGTGCCTCCACCCGCATTTCCACTTATTTGAGTCGTATACCCTCCCTCTTGCAGTGCTTGCCTTTCCGCCAATGTGATCCATGACGAGACGCGACGTAATCACCATTGTTGGTTGCTTGCGAGCAAACCATATTTCTCCAGGTATATCCTTGGAGGAAGATGCAGTGGGGCATAGCGGATCAATGCCTAACAGACAATCTTGAATGACAATGTCCGCCGGACGACGTGTCATGAACGGAGGGAATGGGGAATTGGTGCGGGCGTGCAAGCGAAGTGTACTCGCGAGGATCGGGAGAAGTGTACGGTGGATGATCAGACCACTGTCGAGTTATGAGATCGCCACCAAGGTTGCTGACAGTGACAGGACGTACCTTCCGCCGGTTCCTACGAACCCTCCCCACATCTTCGTGGTTTCGGGCGAGGGCGTGTTGTGTCCCTGGTGGAGTGTCTCCATGACGCGGAGGACTCCCTGCCATCCCAATTCACCGCAGATGGGGAAGTCATCTTCAACCAGCATGACCCATTCGGGACTCGTAGCGCCCCTTTCGACGATCCACCGAAAGGCTTCTGCGACGTGAAGATATTGTCCGTCATACGCGTCGGTATGTGTATCCCGGTCCGCGTAGAACGTGACATGTTCGTCTTTGAATTTCTGTTGAGCGTAGGTGAATGCGGGATGAGTGGATGGTTTCACATGAGTGAAGACGGAAAGCGCTATAGAGGATGATACGTAGGGGAGGTACGAAGCGATCGTCTGCGAGAGGATGGAGTGTTGATCGGGAGAGGAAGGGGTATCGTTCGGTCTAGGATAAGAAAGGAGGAGGATTTCGAGGAACGGTGCGCCATCCGTTGCGGAGGATGGCATCCGGACGGCGGGTGAGCTCGTCAGGAAGGTCGACAGGACGTTAGATAAGGGAACGAAGGCGAGAAGTAGGAGCGTTATTTGAATTACTGTTCGGAGAGGCTTGTGTGGGGACCCTGGGTGCGAATCCGCACTGGGATGGGAGTAGGACGTAGTCTTGGGTGGATAGCAGGCGTGAAAAATGGCATTGAAGGCGATGAGGAGTAGAGCGAGCCCAATGGCTATGCCGTACGTCCATGGAGCGTGGTCCAATGCGGCGAGAAGCCCGCAAGCGAACAACAAGACCAGGGATTCGGTCACCTCCCATCTGTACCCTCTTAGATGGGCAAGCAAGAAGTTGAGATCTGGACGGACTCCCGAGGCGAGCAAATAGGTAGCGAGGGGAGGTCCACACCCACCGCTTGACTCATAGAGTGCCCAATGGTTGAATAAGTGTGGGTATGTCCACCCAACGCTGCGAGACAACAGAAAACCGACCAGTGTCCTCGACAGTCCAATGGCGATCCACAGGAGATAACACGGGAGTATAGTTTCTCTCGGGAGACGGAGAAGGAGAGCTGATTGGAGTAGACGGGAGAAAACACGATAGGCGCTACTCGGGGTCGTCCATGGGGCAAGCAGCAACGGTACGAGGTCCTTTGAGTAAATCAGTTGTGGTGGGGCGAACTCGGGGAGTTGGAATCGCGGGCTGGCAAAGGAAAGGAACAGAGAAAGGAGGATACTTGCAACGAAGACGGCATTGGCGATTGGTGATTCACAGCGGAAGGTCCTTCCATGGCTTCGGGACATCTAAGCCCATGAGAAACCCACTTTTTTTTTCCACGACCCCAAGGAACTACCTATAACTAGCAAACCATCACTACACTGCCAGCGGACGGGGCCTACGAGGGATCAACTTTGAGGCAAACAAGAACTTCAAGTCCGTTCCGAGAAAGTACACAAGAAGTGAGGCAATGGCACTTGATGTGGCAGCAAGTACAATGGTGCCCTGTTCTGTACAGTTGTCTCCGTTGACAGTGGACCCTCAACAGGACTGTAACGCCCTTCCGGACCGATAGCATATGCGGGGGATGTGCGACAAGTCATGCCCGCCGTGTCCTTTTCTCCCAAGCTTGCATGTAGACTCGTTTGTTGGTTTCTACGATCTCGTCGTCGCGGGCTCCTTGTGACTGGGCGGTTCGTTCATGCGGTAGACCTCAGCGTAATCACTTGTGCTGTTGCCTCCACTGTCCTTGGCAGCAGTGGGACCCGTGGCTCGCTGCATCCGTCACCCTAGTCCCTTGCCCCTCCGCGCCCATTTCACCCTATTCGCCTGCTCACGTCTCCGACACCAAGTTGTTCTTCGATGGAAAGATTGGTTTATTGCACGCATTTATTCTAACGTAGGTGCGCCATACTACATGCAGCGGGTTCATCTGACGTCTCATAATGCAGCACACCATCGACTTCCTCTCTGCCCCAGCCAGTCAATATCGAGATAGCTATTCACCAATATCGTCGTGTCCCGTTTGTCTCTCAAGGGCCACCCTGGGCTCGAGCTTTCCGCAAACGACAGGAAAGTGATCGACCGAACTCCCGAGTTTCCAGCAGCGATTACTTGGCGAGAAGACCAGCAATTGATTCTCAACTTTTGTCACCAGCGGCTCGAATGGATCTTAAAACGCACTCTAGTTCTTCCCGAAACGTCACGACTCAACAAGCTGTGTAATTGGGAATAACTCATGCAAGGTTACTTCGCTTGTTCAGCCGGCCGAATCTGATGATGAAGTGAGCAGATCGGTCACTCTTGTATATAGTGTCCAG
>JBBPOD010000920.1:0-12980 GCA_038091255.1 Tylopilus intermedius | reverse complement strand
GGAGGGTGAAGGCGCGGAGCGCTTGCAGACCCGAAACGAACCTGGCCCAACTTGAAGGCATGAGCGGCTGGATGGTGGGAAAGGTGAACGCCGCTACCAGTAGGGCCCTACAAACAGCGCTTGGTCCAGATGGGCGAATTACAAGGCGCCTAAAATTTGAAGCAGGCGTGGAGGGTGAATCGATGAAAGCGAGTAAACGAACAGTGGAAGACAAGCGTGAGGTGAGCGGCGCACGAAGCGGAGGTGATACAAGAGTGGCCCGGCCCGGCCGCTATGCTCTAGTATGTACTGTGACTAAGTGCGTCACTGTAACACCCTCAGCCAGCTGTCATAGTCGACTTCGACTCGTCATTTGTGATGAACACCAAACTTTCTCCGGTGGGAACACTCACTCACCCGCGTCTCCCGGACACATCTGCATGCCTGCATGCCTACCCCTGGTTGATTCTGAATGGCGGCCATTCTGTTTCCTAATTTCTTCGATGGCTTGTGGCTCCGTTTTGAACATTAGCGCTTGCATTTCGATAGATTGAACCCGGTCAGAGCAGAAGCGGTACAATCAGGCATAGGGTTTTTCCACTGCCTGTCCTGCCTTGATTACGGTATCTTGTCCATTCATCGTGGTAGCTTCATAGATGGTCTGGTCACCAGACTATATTGATTTGATGCTACGCAGGATACATGCACGACGATCTCAGGCGGCGTGCAGAAACGCACCGACAAAGCAAACGAATGCGGGGGGTGCCTGTGGGCCGTGGACGACTTGTTGGATGCACCGGGCGATCTGAGGGAGAATCAGGACGTACAGGGGGTGCAAAGGCGAGGTAGATGATGGGCCAAAGACAGTGCCGTACAGTGCGGCGGCCTATGGCGAGTGATGCGACGTAACTGCTAGCGATGGGCTCGGATGTTCGGGGGTCAAGCACGAGCACGCCTACAAAACCGATTCTTAACCATCGGTTGTATCGGGCAGGTCGGAGGAGATGAGGTGGACCTGGATGCAGCTGGGCGAGTGGTATTGCGCGAGGAAAGCGTCCGAGTCGGACCTGAGATGGTTAGCTAACCTCTAAAATAAATAATTCTACCAAACCAAACCTCCCCCGCGCTTCAAGTTGTCGACGTCTTGTCCAGTCTACCTTCAAACAGTTCATCCACTGCCGCTCTTTCGTGTTGCACGCCCGGAGTACTTCGATGGAGCCAGTCAGCCGCATCTGTTGGGCCGTCATATGACTCCTGTACCGTACAGCGAACCGGGGTAGGCAAGGTGAGCACGCTTTGTATTGTCAGTGTGCTTACTGAATTTGGTTCTTGGCACCAGTGGATTCGCCTCGAGCGCAGAAGAGCTAAGTAGCTGAAATGGTTTTCACTCGCCTCGCTTCCTCTATCTCTCTTCCTCTATCTCTCTTCTTTCTCGTCCATCCCCTTCTCAATGAATCCCTCCCCAACCGTCCTCCTTATCACTCTCCCTGAACATGGCCAAGCCAACATAAACCTCGCGACTGCATATGAGCTCGCTCTCGCAGGGGTGAATATCTGCTTTGTGTCTTTCCCGTCGCTCGCAAGTCGCATATCCCGCTTGCAAGCGCTCATCCACCGCCATGCTTCACGTACAAACGGTAAAACTATTGGAGCCATCACCTTCCGTGCGATTGAAGGCATCACACCGAATTGGGAAGCTTCAGCAAAGCACGGTGTATACGATGCCAACATGCCGCACCCTTGTGGGGTGTGGGGTGCGGTGGAATCCTACAAAAGGCTCGGCTACGTCCTCTTTGCCTGGAGCCAAGGGGAATACCTTGCCGTCATCAAGGGGGTGAGGGAGATCATCGCGAGCACCAAACCAGACGTGGTTGGGGTAGACACACTATTCTTCGCTGCCCTTGACGCTTGCAAACTCGCGGATCGGAACTACGTGGTTATGTCGCCCACAGGCCTCAAAGAGGTCGCAACGAACCTGCAACCTTGCATGGGGGCATGTTGGAAATACCCAAAGTTTGTGGACGGATGTATTTTTAACCATATGAAATTCTGATATCCACGTGTTCCCAGGTTGTCGTCTGGATTTCCCTTCCCTCTAAAGTGGTGGCAGATCCCCCTGAACATATATCTGCACATTCAATACATTTTACAATCGTCAATTTCTGTGAACATCAAACAAACAATCGCCTTGCGCAAATCACTCGGAATCGATAACGCGCACGAGTTCATTTTCGAGCCCGGTAGGAAATTCATCTGTCCCGCGCTCCGGGAGATCGATTTCCCCTTCGCGTTCATCCCAGAGGACATACTTCTTTGTGGTCCCATCATCTTACCCTTCGATCCTTTGGAGGAGAGCGATCCAGAATTGGTGAAGTGGCTGGACAGTGGGCCAACTGTGCTGATTAACTTGGGTTCGCACGTGGTCACCGACGAGAAGATCGCCAGGGAGATGGTCAGCGCGTTCCGTATATTACTAGACTTCCACGACAAGAAGGGAGGACCGAACAAGATGCAGGTGCTCTGGAAAGCCAAGGCCAATGGGGACATTCAGAAAGTGGTTGACGAGATCATTGGAAAGGAGGTCAAGGAAGGGAGGGTAAAGGTGGTCGCCTGGTTGGACGCGGAGCCAATCTCGATATTGCAACATCCGAACGTGGTTTGTACAGTTCACCACGGGGGCGCGAATTCGTTTTATGAGGGCATTTGGTGGGTTTTTTCCTCCGCAGTTACGAAGATGTGTCTAATTTTGGAACAGGTCCGGCATACCTCATATTGTCCTCCCTGTTTGGTTCGACACGTATGATTATGCACAGCGTGCCGAATTCCTGAAGATCGGTATTTTCGGGAACCAGACATGTTCGCCGGGTGTTTGTGCAGAGGAACTAGGCAAAGCGTTGGTGAGAGTCACAGGGGACGGTGCAGAAGCGTCCAAGTTTAGAACGACGGCGAAACACCTGCAAGAGGTATGCAGAGCAAAAGGCAATGGACGGGAGCTTGTGGCTGCGATAATATTGAAGGAGCTCGGCAGTAAGTACAGTAGAAGGGATTAAGATATAGGACTATGAAGAGATATTGGGGCAGAGGAGCGGGTACATGTTGACCTGTTCGATCCCATCACAAACGTCGGTCTCGCTGTGAAATTTTTAAGAGACGCTCACACGTGTGGTCCAACTTTGTGCACATAGCACTTGCCGCCGGTGTCGTACACCAAAGCAGCAGATGGGTTAAGAGGTCTTACAATTCCCACTCGTGTCACATGCATCACAGCCGAACTTCGACAGCTTTCCAGCGCAGGTTTGCTGGAAAGAGTTTTCCACATTGAGATTAGCGTCGACCCACTCGGCGACATGCGATGGTACATATCTCTAACAAAGAAGACACGAGAGCAAGGAAGCTTGCATCCAGTATCGACTACTTTAACTGAGTCATCAATAATCACGTCGTTAGCACAAACCACTCACGGACAGTAAATCAATGAGTCATGCCGACTGGAATGTAGCATGCCACAGAAAGTGAACAAGAAAACCTGCTGGTGCCTGGGCTTTGACCAGGGTGACCATAGAGTGTGATAAGTACCTTCGAAAACATGGATTACCGAATGGACCAACAAGGAAGAGATAATTTCCTACGAAAATGTTTCGGTTACAACAATACTTCGTCCCGCCCAGGCGCGTCACGGTCCTCAACTTCCTTCAGATAGATCGTGTATTGAGGGAAGCTGGTAACCATCGTCCGTTTATATAGACACTGGAGAACCGAGACTTTCAGTACCTGATGTATCCAGAAAAAGTAAAAAGACGAAAAGCTCCTGTTGACACGAGATCATGGCAAGCAGGAAAACGCACTGTGAAGCCAAGGCAACCATCCCTCTCCTGGCCCATGTTCCATCTCCGTGGACTCAACCAACAGATGCCTTGCGCCCCTTCGGTAGTGGGGGGGTTTTCAGTTGGTAATTGAGACATTACGGCTACCTCTGAGCTGGCCAGAAGAGCAGAAACTTGAAGTTGGTATGATGCAACAAGAGGATTGAAAGAGCGAACGTACACGGCAAAGCTCTACTGCTTGGCCACAAGTACATCGCTCCGCAAAGACGTTGTCTTAAACAGGCGCTATGGAGGTTTGAAATGGACTCAGGATCTGAGGAACTCACGCTCGGACTGCACGTCATCCCCTCCGTTCAACCACAAGAATCATCGTCTTGATGGCTTCATGCTTGACCAACTTGGGGTCCTTTTTGACACGGAATACATGGCTAAAATAAACATATGCGAGGAAGGGTTTCCGTGGACGTTGTCGGCGTGGTCGGTGCGGGTTGTAGTAGTTGCGAGCAGGGTCCAATGACTCGGAGTCAGAATCTCCTTTTCCAGACTCGGAACGTCTCTCAGTCCTGCGACTTGAAGGCTTGATATCCATCTAGACTCTCGCAGTGTTCTACGTGCATATACATTGCCCCACGACCGCCAACTTGACGGGGTTGCTAGTAGCCATCCCAAGTCCGTTCAGTGACCGCGGTGCGTCCATCAACCAAATCGTGCCTATTTAGTATCCTCCTCGGAAATGGAGTCAAGGTGATTCTGCGCTTTTTTCAGAATCTCGGCAGGGAATGGTTGAACCTCAATTGCACCTGAGGGCCAGCGACCTCGCACCACGCCGTCAAGATTTCCTGTAAGTGGTAATACCCTCTTGCCCATTCCACGTCACTGTCCCAATCCGCAGCACCGACGTAGTTGCACGAGGCTTATCGAGCATTCTCACCTCATGCTGCATTGGGAAATAGTTCCTGATATCTGTGGCGTGTATGGCGCGTTCCATTTCCTTATCCTTACTACCTCCGGGTGCGCATTCTACCTTTGCGGTGACTTCTCTTGTTAGTTTGCGATGACGCAACTCACCGTCTAGTAACCACAGTGACTCATATTGTGAGAAGGTTCGACAGCAATGAAGCTACGGGTTCTCAAGTCATGACCAAATCTATAAGATATGCCCCGATGTGGCTATAGTCAACACGTGTACGGAAGGCGCAGGGTGATCCAATAGCCTTTCGGATATATTCATTCGTGCTGCTTCTCGGCCACCGAAAACTCGGGACATATAGACGTCGTATCTACAGAGTTCACTCTCAAGATTCTGTCTCTTCCTTTCTCTCGCCTCCACCTCAGCCCGAAAATCTGCTTCATCGACATTTATTACACTCGGCCATGTCTCATCGTGCTGTTGCTATCAGGGAGAGGTTTCCGCGATTTCGGATTCTTGTTATCGGGAGAGCTAATGCCGGCAAAACCACACTTCTCCAGAGAGTTTGTAGGACGACTGAATCCCCAGTCATTCGCAATACGTGGGGCAATGAGGTCAGAGTAGCGTTCCTTTCAGACACTGGTGTACGCTAAATAAGCCCTGCAGGTCGAAATTGATGTGAAGGGAACAGAGGGGGTGAGTACTTTGATGTTCTCATTACAGGTCATTCTGGGTAACATGCAATAGCGTGGCAAGCACGACATCGAGCATGAGATTTCATTCACAAGTAATCCCCACTTTGTATTCCATGATTCTTGTGGTTTCGAGGCTGGTAGTGAAGACGAGCTCCACAAGGTTCAATCATTCATTGAGAAACAGGAGAATGAAAGGGATCTGAGAAAGCACCTGCACTCCATATGGTTCCAGTCTATGTACTTCTCTAATGTGACACTCTTCTTACTAAGGTTCACAACAGGTATTGCATTCCAATGCATGATCATTCTCGGCCAATTACTGTGGCTGAGGAAACATTCTTCTCCAACTATGGGACAGGAAAGGGTGAGGAACATTGTCAAGTGATGTTATCTGCTGAGTTTGTTCCCAGTACCTGTGATTGCCATATTCACCAAATTTGATGCACTGCATGCAGTTGCACTAGGAGAGCTCCTAGAGCAGGGAGAGATGAGTCTTCAGCAGGCAGTGGCCTTGGCTCCTGAGCATGCAAAGGAGATATTTAAAAGGAATGACTACTGTGGTATGTTGCAGAAGATGACATTTCCTCCTAAGAGTTTCATATGCATGGGAGGTGAGCTATTGATGTTCTATGATAATATGGTGTCAACTAAGAGTGTATTTATGGTCAAAGGGGTCAATAAGGAGGAGGCAGATTGTACTGCACTGCTCAGCTGCACAGCAGAAGCTTTGGATGATGAGATGTTGGAGATATTGCTGATTTCTGCTCAGCAAGTCAATTTGAAGCTTTGTGTTTTATATGCAATAAGAAGGGAAGCAAAAAGTGAGAGTGGAAGATTGAGTAGTGCTGACAGTCTCCTACAGGACAGTCAAGGCATATTATTTAAAGGATAATGGAGGACAAGGTGGTTTTGGGGAAAGAGATGTTGAGAAAGGACAGAAATTGGCAGTATGGTTTCCACATATTTTGGTGAGTCAAAATATCATTCCAAATGGTGACAGTAGTAATATAAAATAATTAATGACAGGGTGTAAGTGCTGTCTGTGGTCCCATTGTCCTGTCATCTATGTTCACTGCTATCTCATTTCTTGTGTTCTCACAGTATGTAAGTTGCTCTGTCTGTGGTTCCTCTGTCCTGCCATCATGCTCACTGCCATTTTATTTCTTGTGTTTTTACAGGATGTAAGTTGCTGTGTCTGTGGGAGTTCCACTGTCCTGCCATCCATGCTCACTGCGATCTCATCTCTTGTGTTCTCACAGAGAGTAAGTTGCCATGTCTGTGGTCCCTCTGTCTCACCATCTATGCTAACTGCCAATTTCTATCTTGTGCCTTCACAGCGAGTAAGTTTCTATGTTTGTGGTCCCTCTATCCTGTTGTCCATGCTCACTATCATCTTATTTCTTGTGTTCTCACAGTTTGTAAGTTGCTGTATCCTTCTGTCCTGCCATTCATGCTCACTGTTATTTCATTTCCTGTGTTCTCATAGGGAGTAAGCTGCTATGTCTGAGGTTTCTCTATTCTGACATTCTTGCTCATTGCCAATTTATTTCTTGTGCCCTCACAGCAAGTAAGTTGCTTTGGCTCCTTTGTCCTGTCAGCCATGCTCATTGCCATTTTATTTCCTGTGTTATCATAGGATGTAAGTTGCTGTGTTTATGGTCTGTCCTGCAATCCATGCTCACTACTATCTCATTTCTTGTGTTCTCATAGTATGTAAGTTGCTGCATTGTGGTCCCTCTGTCATATCATCTATGCTCACTGCTGTATTATCACAGGATGTGAGTTGCTTCCCTTTGTCCTGCTATCCATGCTTGTTGTAATCTCATTTCTTGTGTTCTCACAGTATGTAAGTTCCTGTGTCTGCCAGTGTGGTCCCACTGTCCTGTCATTCATGCTTATTGCCATCTCATTTCTTGTGTTTTCACAGGATGTAAGTTGCTGTATCTATGGTCTCTCTATCTTTCTATCTTTCTATCCATGCTCACTGTCATCTTATTTCTTGTATTCTCACAGCTTGTAAGTTGTTGCCAGTGTGTCTGTGGTCCCTTTGTCCTGCCATTCATACTCACTGTCATCTTATTTCTTGTGTACTCATAGGGAGTAAGTTGATGTGTCTGTGATCCCTCTGTCCTGTTGCCTATGCTCACTGCCAATTTATTTCTTGTGTTCTCATAGCGAGTAAGTTACTTGTATTTGTGTCCAGTCATTTATACTTATTGCTATCTTTTTTTTTGGTATTCTCACAGTATGTAAGTTGCTGTGCCTGTGGTCCCTCTGTCCTGCCATCTATGCTCACTGCCATTTCATTTCTTGTATTCCCACAGCAAGTAAGTTGCTATGTCTGTGGTTCCTTTATCCTGTCATTTGTGCTCATTGCCATCTTATTTCTTGTATTCTCACAGGGAGTAAGTTGCTATATTGGTAGTTCCTTTGTCCTGGCATTTATGCTTACTGCCAATTTATTTCTTGTGGTCTCACAGCAAGTAAGTTGCTATGTCTCTGATCCCTTTGTCCTGCCATCCACTGGCATGTTCATTGCCATTTCATTTTTTGTGTTCTTATAGCGAGTAAGTTGCTATGTCTGTGGTCCCTCTGCCCTGCCATGTTCACTGCCAATTCATTTCTTATGTTCTCAAGCTTGTAAGTTTTATCTCTCTGTTTTGTATACTAATAGTTGTGAGTCCCTCTATTCCACACCTTACTCAAATTATTCTAAAGGTACTGTTACTTTATTGCACAGTTAATATGTTGATTTTATTTGCAATTGTTTTAACTTTTGACATTAATTATAGCCTGTGAGACCATTCATATTCCATGCCTATATTTCCAGCCTTATCTATTTTTAGTTTGATGTCTTCCTTGAGCCTGGAATCCAGGCATCATTAAAGTCACTGGTGGGTTTTTTTCTGTTTCCACTTCAAGTTTCTATTACATATTTATTGTGTTATAGTGCAAGGGTTCACATGTCAATCAAATTTGCATTCTGTCTGCTTGTATATATTTTACTTTTATTGATTGTGTTTTACACTCACCACCTAACTTAGCTCTTCTGGTAATCCTAGTTCATTCCTTCTATTCCTGGGACAAGAACAAGGAAGATAGCCAACACCTTACTGCTTCTTTTGAGCAGTTTATCAACTCTCCACACTCTTCAGTCATTGTATCTGCTGTGGAGCATGCTGTCCAGTCCTATGAGAATGACCTGGACATGCTATGTGAAGAGCTCATCCAGATTGTAACAAACAATCCTATGGGTAATTTCATACCTAAGTTTTGGGTTTTGTATTAATCTATGCATAACAGAGCATTCCTCTTTGACCAAAGCTCCTACTCCAGCCACTAGCCAAGAGCCTACTTTCATAGACTTCATCAAGGACAAGAAAACCCTCAAACAAAAGGTTATGGGGATCTTTAAGGGTCACTAAATTCTTCTATGCCATGAAGCTATTCAATAAAGGGTGTCTGAATGAGTTTTTTGCATTATTTTGTGTTTGTACTTGAAGATTATGCTTTCCAGTAGCTTGGTCCACAGTTGGCATAGTGGACACAATAGAGTGCATTTTTTGTTGATGACAAAAATCTCCAACATCAGAATATGAGCCTGGCCAACACAAGCAATAACAAGTCCTTATTTCAAGGGAAGAGGTCAACACAGCAGTACCCAACAAAACTCGACTCATCCTTGGCACCTTTTTCCCAAACTAAAAACTATTGCACCTCTCCATGGACATCAGCCTTCTGCTTCAGGGGTGCAAGAGCATCCTGGAACTAACCAGGGTGCCAGACATCCCCCACATTGCCAGTGATGTCTACAAATTTTACTCAGAGGAGGTCCTCAGGCTGGTAGGCACAACAATGGACATCAGGAAGTATTCCATGACAAGGGAATAATTGATGTCCAAGTTGCGCTCCACAGAGGCAGTCATAATATCTATCAGAAACACAATCAGCGCGAGACGAAAGAACAGGTCCAATGGCGATGCCTGTAGCACCAAAAGTAAAAGTTGTTGTCGAATGGGAAGCCATGCTTGAGGTGCTTCTCCTTTTTGGACCGAGGATATCATGTTGTTTGTGGCAGAGTGGGTCAAGGACTCTTGAGATTGTCTAAAAGTTAGAGACATTGAGGATATATATATGGTGGGGAACGTGACCATTGACAAACCTTTCTTGCATTGGCAGCACTCTTGATCATCTCGACCTCTATGATGCAATCCACCCGGGGATCATACTGCAAAATCGCCGCGATCTGTTTGCGAAGGCGAAGTGCAGTATCCAAGTATCTGGCGTCGCAAGTCAGTTTTCATGGGCTGGTTCAACTCCTTCGCACGTCCTGGGGTCGTTGGCATATTTGAACTGGACTGTACGGTCAGATCGACGACGCGGGTTGTTATAGAAAACATTACTCACGAGGGGAAAGATATCGAGCGTCCTGACCGTAATCTCGTACAACACCTTGTCGCCCTCTGTGCATTGGGTATACCCAGATATCACGTCCTCTGGGACACCACCCAGTCGCTCACGTGTGAACACGATACAACCCTGTCATAAAGAAAGCAAGATCTATCGCTGTACATATTATACAAGCAAGCAAACAGCTCACTCACACTCTCCTTGTTAAAGTTTTGCTGCGCGATCATGATTTGGTGCTCAGTGCCATCCGACACAACGACTCTGACCACACACCGTAAACTTGGGACATTCTGAGAGCTCGTTCCTCAACTGCTTCAACCGCTCCTTGTGCGCCCTACTCTCGAGCTCTAACCCTGCATGCTTCCCATCGGGTAGCATCTTATCGAGGGGCCGCTTCTGCTCGGCGCTCAGACGCCCGACTTGCACATATTGGCCGCTGCAGTGACCTTGGTCTTGGCGTACTTGTGCGCATATTTCTCGGACTTGGTGGAGGCACCTCGGAGAACCTTGATTGTCGACACGTTTTTGGTAGAATCCGAGCGGCTCGAGGGAGATGTCGAACACGGCTTTGGCTTTGGCGAGGGCCAGCTGTCACAGAAAAGAAAAAGAGTGACTCAGGGGGCGGTCAAGTGATGTTCTCATAGACTCACGAATACCTGGAACTGGGGTGCAAATCAGCGATGAGAGAAATGAACGGAGAGTAAAGGACGCACGGAATCGAAATAGAGCTTGTCCTCCGGGAGTTGGGCGGTGTCCTCATTGACCTGTTTGTGGTCAGGCGAGCAACATCCTCAACAGAGTGTTGCCGGCTCAGCGGAGCCTGTGGGGGTGATAGTATTAGGGATGCCCTGGTTTGTCTGCAGTGAACTTGAAGCCCATGTGGCCGTTCGATTCGAGTCTTTTCGTAGAGGGTGACTAGTAGTGGTAATCAATCTGTATTGATGATCTCGCCGACTGGCCTGGCGGAAAACCTACACAAATAATCCACCGCGAAAAAGACAGTTTCAAGTTTCCTAAATTGGCAGCGTTACCTCTTCACCAAGAAAGAAAGCCACTCTGCTCGCAGAATCCTGGGACGATAGCAGGCGCCATCGAAGTGTACGTGCTCTATATCGTTAGTTGAACTGACGTATCCAGCAAATCTCGTGACCTATCCGAAACACGTTCCTAGTTCGGTGGTCGCCGGTCAGGTTTGACTATTCCATCTGCTTGCACCCTCGGACTCACCATACCAGCAAGAGCCACCGCTAACGATCGTCCGCACGGCTCTCCACGAGAAAAGCATTACCGGTCTCTGTTCGAGTTGTTCGGCACTTGTCATCGGAAACACGATCAAGGCCGGCTTCGCGAGCTATGACTAATGCAAAGGCCTCTTGGCAGATCCACAAGTCAGCATCTTTCCCAGTTTTTCTTGTCTACCTCGCCTCATGACACCCTGCAGGGCAAAGTCAGCGCGCCAAAAGGTCTCGTCGGTCAGTGCGGTTTATACATGTTCATCCAACATATAGGAGTGTCCGAAACTACGATTCTGAAGCTACAGTAAAGAGGCGTCGACGCCTGCATACTAGCATGCCTACCAGATACCGCTCGAAAATAGCGAGCATGTTGTCCGACAATCCAGCGAACCATGTCAAGTCATATGGAACCTGGACGTCAAGACTGTCAAGTTGCGCAAAGGGAGGAGAGTAAAGAAACGAGACGAACCTAAACGACGAGTCCACTAATCCAAGGCCTAGACATCAAGGGTATTAGTTGCAAGTAGGAAAAGACAAGACGGAAAATGAAGACGAACCTAAGCAGTGATCCACCACTCGCCTGCACTAATAACCAACCAACAGATAAAGGAGCGTAGAAAAAAGTCGCAGAAAAAACCGGCCATTGATGATGTCGTTCTCGATTTCGATGTTGAGATGCCTAGGCGAGGACGTCGAGGTGTGCGTCGGGGAACCCGTTGGCCCTGATGCGCTGGAGGAGCCACCAGAACGGGGTGGCATAGGTCATATCGGCGGACTCGGTCTTACCAGAACTGCCCGTGAGCATGCCACCGATACGGCCACGGATGTCGACGATTATCGAGCCTGAATCGCCAGGTTCCGAAAAGACTTCCGACTTGCTGTCGTAGTTGATTATCGCTCACTCCATGGAGGTCTGGTTGAATGACATGTCGGTGAAGTAGTCGCGAACGATGGAGAAGACGCCGTTCGCGCGGCCGAGGGTGGTGTCGGTGGCATTACCGCTCTTGACGACCAACAAGCACGGTTCGCCGTCCGAGTCCCACATGTCGGGGGTGCGCATCAGTTCGTCAGTGATGGTGCCAACAAGCGGAAGCAGACGATCAATGGGATACTTGAACTCCCAGTTGGCGTCTCCGCGAGGGAAACATTTAACCTTGAACTAGGCGGGCGTCAGCTTCGTTCCTAGATATAAACAAAACATGTGTATTTAGGTTGATTAGTAGACGGCCTTAGTCGGATGGGCAAAACGCACCAAGGTCCAACTTATTGCCTTGGAAGCCGTCACCGAGCTTGGCCCGGTCGACCTGGAAAATTCCCCAGTCCTCCGTAAAACGATGTTCACCGACGCCGAGACTGATGGCTGGGGAGCGGAGGACGTGGCCAAGGACGCGGTTGTAGGTTTTTTTCCAGTCCTTGTTGACCCGATCGAGCAACGCTTTAAGTGCCACCGTCGCGTTCTCGGCCTTGTCCAGCAACCTCTGAGTCTCGATCCGGGCCGCCTTTTCCTTCTCAACGTCGACAGTGTTGGTGTCCTTCTGGCTCTCCACGAAGTCTTCAATCTGTTCCCTCCAGTGCTTAACCGCGAGGCCATATAGTCTGATCCTGATTTTGATTGAATCGACGAGGTTGGTGAAGGCTCCCCTGCTGAGCAGGAGGACGTCGATGGAAGGCGCACCGCGGCGGCGAACATAGTCGATATTGGCTTCCTTAGATCCGATGAGGACGTGACGGCACGAAAGGCCCAAGAGGTTGCTGCTGTCGCCACCTTCTGCGAGGTAGAGGGCCATCGTCCCCTGAGCGTTGGGCCTGGCCTTGGTAGAGATGCGGAGGCCGAGGGCGGAAGTGAGGGGACTCACGACGTCGACGAGTGGGTCCAGGTCCATGACGGATTGGAGAAGCCGAGGACCGGCCTCGCGCGTGTAGAAGG
>JBBPOD010000919.1:0-12996 GCA_038091255.1 Tylopilus intermedius | reverse complement strand
GGGTGGTCAGATCGGTGCGAGAAGCGTGATGGACGCAGCAGGTGGGACACGCGTACAGTTCCCTGTAGGTATCGAACGCTTCGTTGGCTGCGATCTCTATCTTGCGTAGTTTCGGGGTTGGCGTGGTCCCGTCTTCTAATGGAGGGTCATACTCGTTGGACCATGGCGATCTAAAAGACGTGTGTCAATGCCCGAGCGCCGGCGCCTTTCTCTTCGACAAAGGAAAGGGAGCGTGGTTGAACCCATCGATACAGTGTCAAGGCCGTACGACGCGCAGGGCGATACCACGAACGATACTCACCGATAGCTATCCCCATCTCTGTTATAATCGCAGACGAGATACTCTCTCCCTGTCGCGCGATCCGTCAGGACCTTGAGTGGCTGGTCAACACTACCCAGTAGATCGTCTGCGTAGTCTGGACAGATCCGAATGAGAGAGTTGATATTCTCTTCTACGCGGGTTGGCGGCAGGCGCCGCATGAGATCGAGCATCGTGTCCACTGGATCGCCCATGGTGTGAGGAAAGACTGCGGGAGTAGGTCGTTACGGTGGCTTCACAAAGTGAACATGTGTGTACGCGAGCTCAGGCTGGTACAACTTTCCACCCAATTCAAGTAAGACCGGTAGTAAGTACAGTACTAGTTGGAAAACGACTCGAGAGCTCCGATCTCGATCCAAATATGACCCTTCCCGAACCTAACTACGTATCGGCAGCGACGGTTGGGTCCGGGCCCTTGCCCTGCACACGTCCTGCTTCACGCTTGAAATCATCTACCGCGTTCTTCTCATTAGCGAGCGTCATTACGTTGAACTTGTGGAGTTTGTAATAGTCCCTCAGGATGCTCACACCACAAACGCTCTAAAGTCGACGCCAAGTCGTCTGTGACGCGACCAAACCGTCAAAACATGGTAGCACGAACCTTGAAAACCTCGACGAGGATAAACACGTCCGGATTGTCGAGGTCGACCGCGTAGTTGGATGGCATGCACTTGGCTATTTCCTCGATGATGCCCATCCGAGTCAGCGTGCTATGATTTCGAATTCGCAATTCGATTTTGTACTAAACTCTCTTGTGAACAAGGGAGACGAGATCTATCTGACTGGGATCCAGATCTCACCTTGTGCACTTGAGGGGAGTGAGCATCATTGTTTGTCTCGGCAAAAAACGACTCAAACACACGTCGGCAGAGGGAATGTATCTCTGGAAGATTTGCTATGCAAGATCCAGAGACTGGGATAAGCCTATGCGTGTACCTGCAACACACTCCAGATGTGATCGTGCGATCCATGACACGTTGGTAGTCTTACTTCGTTCTGGCTGCGCCTGTCTTGCGGACGTTCTCGGCGTGTGTCACGATTAGCTTGACTGGATCTATCGGGGGCTTGAAAGCAATAAAGACCACTTGGAATGGATGAGTTTTGCGTCCGTGTCGACGTCCACATTCTCACCGCAAGGGGTATTCGTTTGGCAATTCACTGCCAGTGGAAGAAGATATCAACATACACACGACGCAACCTATCAGATACGAACCGAATCGTCTTTCTGTCCGTGGGCGCTTGATAGTCGCGAGCTCTTGCGCGACGAGGGCTTCAAAGTCCACGTCATCTTCGTCTTCAACGTGCCGTCCTTCGGGCTGATCCTTCCCTGTCTCTGGCCATAGTTCGATAGAGAGCTGATCATGGTCAGATCAATAAAGGCGAACAACGGATGGGCTCACCGACTCGAACAGATCGTACAATTCACCCACTGTTTGCTTCTCTTTTCCCTTGACGCAACTCGCCCAGACACCGGGACCATCGATAGTGCGTTTCACCCAGGTCGGGGTTGGACCGTCCTGCACCAGCAGGCAGAGTCAGTACGACTGACGGCGTGTACCGTCACGAACTCGTACAGAGCGATATTTTCGTTTGCGGGACTGTCGTGGGGTCTCTGACATTTTGTTTCTGTTATCAGGGTCTGTTGATGGGCGTCTGTTGATAGGCCTGATGGCCCTGATTTAAGTTCAATCGTTTGATCGAATGACGAGTATACATGTGGACCGGTCGGAGTCGGAGTTCGCCCTAAAGAGATAGTGTAGAGTATAGCTACGCACGAAAAGCTACATTTGTGTATGCCTAACCCTAACCCTAGTGTACAAATCTGCCGCTTTGCCGATACGGAGTTTGAATGTAGCCACCCCTTGCTATGACGATTACAAGGTTGTATATATCGTTGCTTCGACCCTAGACGTATCTAAGGTATCTAAGCAAATACGTATAAAAACTGTATACCAACGTCCATCCAGAACCCGGATACAGTGGAAGTCAACCCATTAACTGAAATATAAAGACACATCCCTTCATGTAGATGTCGGTCTTCATCCAACCGTAGTCAAACGCTCTTCTGTTGCTTTTCAGCGTCGCACCTTCCACCACACATGCTAATCGTCGTCGTCGTCATCATCATCATCATCGTTTCCTTTCTCTTCGCCCCCAGTCCACTTTCGCTCCCACAGTGGAAGCGGCGCATCTGGTTGAGTCCGAAGCAGTGGGTGATCAGCAGGTAAGGCGCTGCGAGCGGTATGGAGTCGTTGCATCAATGCCTCTCGTTCGGACAGCAGCTCTTGCAAATAGTCGATGGCTAGAACAAAGGAGATGAAGATACAGCACAGTTGACATGCATAGCACTCACTTTTGGCCAACACGACATTCTCGCTCCTGGGCCCTGCCCGTCCATCGACCTTTTCGCCATCATCACTCTTTGCCTTTGCCTTCCCTCTTCGACGACCCTTGGCTTTACCGTCTGCGAGCTGTTGCTCGTCCTCCGCATGACATGCCTCTCTGAGCGCCGGTACGGTTTCGCAAAGAGCGTCATATCCCCTGCGGATATTTGCCCTCCGCTTTTGTTCAGACTGGATGTGATTCGCTTTTTTCTGTGTCGGCGACAGCAACGACGTCCGATGTTGAGGTGGTATCAGCGCCTCGTCGAGTGGGCTCTGCAACGTAAGGCGATGTCGCTTGTTTGGTAGTTTTGCATCCGGCGGAGGAGATCGCTTCACTGACAATGACGGGAGCCTCGCAGTCGACGAGGACGCCGTCGGGAGATCTACGGAATATTGCCTAGACGATGACGACGACGAACTGCCATCACCCGCAGTGGGATGTATGACGTGGTACGAGGGAAGATGCGTGTGCGACTTGGGTGCGCTAAGATGCGTCGTGGATGGATTCGCCAACTCGGCTTCGTCGGCATTGCTTGTTAGGGATCGCTGCTGCCTTGCCGAGTACAGAAGAGTGAGTTGATTGGTCTGTGCCTGCTGTTGTCCGAGTACCGAGCTCTCAGTAGGAGAAAATGGACCAAGGGGCAAGCGCCATTTGTCGCTGTCAAGCGACATGAGATCCTTTGTCTTTTTCGCGAGCGCCTCAGTTCCACGAGCTGGGGGCATATGCTCATGAGAGATCTCGAGCTGCATGTTCCAGTCCAAGGGAAATGCAGTCGTATCAAGGAAGGACTGGAACGCACGGGACTCGGAAGGAGTCAGGAGCGACATTGTATGGGGAGAGGTATCAAAGGCGTCGGTCGAGTGTCTCGTCGCGGAGGAAGAAGGATGACGATGGTCCAGTATATCGATGGCGGTCGTACCGAAGCGACGACTTGTGGATTTCCAAAGACCTGTGGCTGGGTACACTGGCATGCAGATTTCCGTTTTAGGGTGATTCATGTGGCTCTACTTTCCAGGCTACGTGGCCTACCGCCCCCCGTTAAAGCCCCGTCCTTCAATCCATCCCAAGGCACTGCGCAGAATGCGCCATAGTAAGCAGCTCTTACTTCGCACCTGTCGAATTTGGTGACCGGCGAGATTCGGAAAGTCATAAGAGCCCCTAACTACCGACGCCCAGATCAGTCCAGATTGCTTGTGTATGTGTCGTCACGTCAGAGTCTTTGCAAAAACGATGGTGAGTGCACCTTCGACGAGACCGCACACCTATTACCGAGAGGAAGGGAACACTGTTAGAGTCGCACGTGAAGTTGACATTGGAAATGATGAGCTATTCCTGGAAGGATCTACCGCTATGGACGCGAACTGTCAGAACACTCTGGGGTCAGATTCTAAGTTGCGCTGCCATTATTTGACACACTCAAATTTGAAAATAAAAATAGAAAAAAGGTCGTTGCTCCGAGGAAATTGTCTGTGTGGATGTTCTCGGTGGAATATGTTTCAAGCGGCAAGGCCGGACCTATATTGCGAGGTGTGCGGGGAACAGCATCGTTCCTGGTCCCACTCGGCGAGCCGGGTCTTACACGTCGGCCCCCATGTACTTTGTCACATCCATATCATATTTAGCAGCATCTTCCGATCAATACGACAAAACATGACCAACCTACACAATGACATTGACAACCGAAGTCGCCGACATTCGTCGAGCAAAATCGACTGGTCATGGCAGGCCGCCAACAATTCCTGTGTCAGCGTCGCGATGAGCCAGGTACCAGGGTTCCTTGCCTGTCGCGGAGTGTCTCAGCTGAAAATGCGAAGCTGTCGGACGTCGCAGGAAGCAAATTCATGGACAAATTTCCCTACACGTGCAAATAATTGTCAGAAAGTACAACAGTAGTGACAAACCAACGGGTATCTAGCTTGTTATATCGAGTGAGCACTTTCCGGTGAAAATTTTGCTTCGCCGGGGCCTTGTCTCATCGAAAACTTGCTGACCGGACGTACAAGTGTTACCGGGTAACCACAACAGCTCAGTACTAGCAGATAACTGTTATAATACCAGCTAAAGGGCAATACCTGCTGGATATATGCGACGATCCCCGAGGGAACCAAGAAAGTCGAGGAAGTGGTTGTTCTGTGAGCGGCAGAGGTGAAAGAGGAAGGTCAGCAGCCTTCCCTTCCCGTGGCCGCAGATGGCGTAGTACCAGGAAAAGCGTTGCCCAATCCTCAAATGCACGGTCGATCGAGCTGACATTGACAAAAACAAGAAAGGGTCAGCAGAATCAAATACCCGACATTACGAATAATCCCGCTTACTGGAGTAATGAAACCACAGCATGAAGGACCCGTGTAATTTCAATGGCACGGCAAATTATCTAGATTATTGGATGTAAAATCTTGTTTAGCGAGAATCACGGGTCTATGTTGAAAAAACCGTGAAGTAGTGTAAGTGGTACATCAAGGAGCAACTATGCAGGAGTAAAGGGTTTGATGAGGTCAAGGTGGTATAGTTAGAAAGAGTAGAGTTCGGGGATGTCTAAGGAAATATGAAGCTGGCCACGACAGGTTCAGCAGTTATTCTGAGTGTCACGACCCATTGAAAGTAAGAAAGTCGCACAACGGCACGCAGTGCACAATGGGAAAACCGCAGTTAAGCGAAATTTCTACCGTTGAGGTGCCAATGAAGACAGGGCCAACCCTCGTGCAAGCTCAGGCTTCCACGCGACTCTTCGAGACGCTTCGGCGTAATCGACCCATTCTCTTCTTCGTTCTTTGCTTTCGAGCCAGTCCTCGTCCAAGGACGATACTGCGAGTTCGTAAAAGTGATACGTTGTAGAAGGGGAGTTGATGGTTGTTACGTATCGTGTGATTCTACCGCGAGCGCCAGCTGAAATGCAGGAGCGAGGGCAGAGAATGAATAGGATATTCATTAGGAGATGGGATGACGGATAAAGGGAGAAAGGGAGAGACCTTCTTCTAAGGCTTCCCGCTCGGCTGCTGCCTCCAATTTTACGTCCTTGGGCTCCCAGCCCCCTTTTGGCACTAGAAAAGCAATGAGCTCAAAAGGTAACGGGAAAGCCAGATCAAACTTGGGTCAAACACTGACGCATGTGGCAAATACGTGGTTCTTTACGGGGGATGAAAGAAAGAGAGAAAGGAGAGAATACGCACAGACCCATAGATCTTGACGTTTTCTACTCGTGATGACAAGCACCTTGCCGCCGGCGCCCGTGATGGGGATGGCGCAGCATACCACGCGAGGAACTTCACGTCCTTTTGTGCCCATTGTTCAGAGACGGGTCAACAGAGGCGGGATGCAGTTCAGAGCAAACAGAGAGTCGCGGATGTTCCGGAAGAATGACAGTCTTGTCCGTTATATAATTACGCAAAGGGACGGAGACTGAGGGTGGGATAAGAATGAGCACGTATCAAATTGAATGAGTCGAGGAAGAGTCACCCTGACTTGGAATGCTGTGGAGGAGTTAAGGAGCACTAGGGGCGTTAACAAGGAGAAATAAAGTTGCTGTAGAGGCGGGCACACGGAGCCAAGGGCGTTGGAGTGCTGTGGAAGAGAATGGAAGCTTTTTGAGTGTTTGAGTGGATGTGGTCGCGTGTCTGAAATTATGCGGTTGAGCAGGAAATGTACGAAAGAGGGTTGCCACAGCGGCACGCACGTTCGCCGGCATCGCCACGGCATCAACCGCCATCCGCCGCTTCCCCTTCAGCCAAATGATTGAAACCATCTGAATCGATGAACGCTTGCATGAACGCCTTCTTCTGACAGCGGAGCGTCTGGAACAAGCAACCTACTCACACGCCGGCTCCCTTAATTTAAACGGTTCACGGCATTGTAGCGCGTCGCCTTCCCCCGCTCCGAGTCCGGGTATGATCATTCAAACGCCGGTGCATAGTGAGATTGCCTTGGTATCCGAACATACTCTACGACATGCCTGGTCACCAGGACGACTGGTCGGACAGGTACCACCCACAACTGCCGAGTAGACGCGAGCGTCGCATCTATTCATTCCAGCTGAAAATAGTTCAAACAGCGTGAGAGCAACACAACGGAACAGGTCTGATGACTTACGCCACCAAGAACATGCATAACACGCCGAAAGCCATCGCCGCGAACTTGCGAAGTTTCATCAACCACAACATTACATCGGAACGAGGGAGCCGTCATACCTCTCGAAGTGCTTGTACTCCACTTTTACTCTCCGCCAGCAGACTGATTTCAATGATTCTTCATCAGCATGCACTCAGACATCCACTTGACTCACGTAGGCAGCACAGCAACAGCACCGATGTACAGAAATCCTCCAGCAACAAACGGGATCACCTTCGCCACATCAGATCATGCCGTGGCAACAAGCTGATTAGGGCACATACCATGTCCTCAAGTTGTACCGTAGTGCCAAGAATTCCGGATGCATCTTGCCTCACCCCTGCCGCTAAATCGAGTGATACAGGATCCGCGCCGGAAGCTGACAGATTATGAATCGCTATGCCCATGAATGTACTGTCGTGCATGAGCATAAGCAACCGGCTGCTCCATTACATTCGAGTGACGCTCACCCGACCTATTAACATTGAGTGCAAATTGAATTTCGAGTCCCTTGAGAATGTGAAAACGTACAAATGCGCCAATAGCGGTCAAAAACTGCGATTGCATTGCTTGTCGTTTACTAAATCCGCTACGGATCAGAATTGAGTAATCGGCAATTTCGTGAGGTATTTCATGAGCAAAACAAGCTAAGGTTGTGGTTGCACCAATCAAGGGGGAAGAGTAAAATGACGCAGCCATGCTGGAGATGAACTTAGTCAGACTCGCGCCCACATGCGTCGGAGACTCACGCCAGGCCATCGGTTCTATTCGAGGGAGTTAGTATGGGCACCGTTGATGGGGAAAAATACATATATCGCACATGTTATGAACGAAGTCACCAAAAAGGTTAAGGTACGCCGAGAGCTTCGATGGGCCAGTGCCTGGTTGCACCTGATCGACTTGCTCTGATTGGTCATTTTCACGCGTTTTCTCTCCGCCTCTGACTCGCAGACCATCAGCTGGCGACGTAATCGATACTCCGGAAGCAACGGCGTTGGCCGATGTGCCTACATGAGAGTGAGAGTGGGTGTGGCCGTGCGAGTGACCCTGATCTCCATCATCACCACCGAGAACCCTCAAGGATTTCTCCATGATGAAGAACGCGGCAAAGCCAACGAAGATACCAAGCCTGCCGACAAACGTTGAGCCGTTGGAGTATGTCAACCAGACACCGACAAACCCGATCAGTATGTTTCGTTTGTCTTCCACCATGACAAAGTGAGCATTCGAATCTTGATGCTCGCCAAGGAACGCGTGGGGTACCAGGTGAAGGAAGACGTCAGACAGGAGGCCGCCCGTCTGTGAGATCTATGAGATCAGATAATTCGGAATAATCAAATGGAGGAAAGACCGACAGCAAACGCAGTCATAGTGTTGAGGGTATTGGCATCGATTTCCGCGGGAATAAATGCGAGGATGAAGTTGGGTACCCTGGAACGTTTGTCAATTACCCGGCAAACAAAGCTTCGAAATCATCAATAGACACACGAGCTGATGTAAAAGGTTCCCAGAACTAGTAAAAATGTTCACGAACGTGCAATACTATAACACAAACGACAGACCTGCGTTCCAGGCAGGGCCAAAGGGGAATAACCAGCTGAACACTTGTCGCATGATGGGTGATTCATTATCTTCCACAGCGCGTTTTAGGCCGCTCAGCTTCTCTATAGCAGGACAGTCGCGAATGTCGGATTCCTGGTCGTCGGTGTCAACACGTTGGGCAGTCAGCGGAGTAAAGCGGTCTCGTTTTTTGGAATATTCACCCGTACGACTAACTTTGACTGTTCAGAACAGAATGCTGTGTAAGCGAAACACAGCAAAAGAACGACAAGTAGTATAGTATGTCTACTTGATGTTCCCATGTTTCGAGCTGGAGAGAGAGAGAGAGGCAAGTTGAGTTGCGTGTGTTGACAGGGCAAACCCTCGGTGGCAATTGTGCCTCGGAAGGAGTCCGAAGTCCGAACCGAAGTGACGGCCCACCGATCGATGATCTGATCCTTTGGACGATCATGTATCCCTCTGCGATGGAGCAGCTCGTTCTGAATGCAGCCGAGAAACTCATGGTCGCCACAATGGCACGTTATGATCCTTCTCACGACGTATTTCACGGTGCGGCTACCTGTAGCAATTTTCCGTCCCGTCTCCTTGACGTTTTTGGCTTGCATTGCATCAGTACAACGCGTGAGGAAGACAGCTCTGTCCCTCGCACGTTCGCTTTCACATAAAAATCCAGATCTGCTCGTCGTGGATCTTGCCGCACTCTTGCATGACGTTTTGGACAAGAAATATGTCTCGGCTGCTGAGGCTGCCGATGCTTATGCATATTTTTTGCCCTTCTTTCAATCGATGGCCGAAGATTATGGACTGGACTTGATATCTAACGGTCGAGCCGCCCTGATCGTAAAAATCGTAGAAAACGTATCGTGGACGACAGAGAAGAGCCTGCGCGAAAGTGGTAACCTTGGCCAGTGGCACGCCACGTGCACGGAACTTCACTGCGTCCAGGATGCCGACCGTCTAGATGCAATTGGGGCATTTGGTGCGTCGTATTCGAAGCTTTGGAAATACCCCACCAGACGACACGGCAGGGATCATGCGCTGTGCGGCGTATAGCGCAGCAGTGAACCAGTGTGTTCGGATCAGGTTAAGGGGTAATTCACATCTCTCACACAGATTTCTAGACCTCTGCACGCCCCGCCGGGTCGTCATGATACCGCCATTCAGCACTTTTACGACAAGCTTCTCCTCATACAGGATAGACTCAAGACCGAGCCCGGGAGGCGGATGGGTGCTCGGCGCCATCAATTTGTAAGTTCTCGCTAAGTGGAGTTTCGGACTTCATTGTTTAGTAGTCGCTCTTCACAGATGCTGTCGTTCTTGGAAGCAGTCCAGGAGGAGTATGATGCTGAGCCCATCTCGTCGTCATCGAAGAACTACGAGGAAAGCCCGATCCTCAACTAGATACCCCCAATGTACTGACCCCCACATGAGTCATGACACTCAACTTGAAAGGCTACTCAACAGGGCCCGCGTTCCAGAATGAGAAGATTGGCAAAGGACCACAGGAAAGGCGAAGCGGTGCCGCTTGACCGAGAACTGACACTCAGCTTCCGTGGCTCCAGGAGGTTGGCTAATCACCCCCGCGGAAGATGCCAAATGATCTCTCTCGCCATTATTGACCTTCTGGAAACGGTTACATGCGCCACGAATCACACGGCCAAAGCAAGCTCAAGGTTGCAAGGTTGCGACGAATTTATTTTAAGGTACCGGTGGATGCAATTATAGTTTCATATGTTGCACGGAAAGAATTGCAAATCGGGGAACGTTTCCGAATCAATCAACTATGGTGCATACTTGGATCGGTTGAGTGGATAAATCTAGGGTGCGTCACGTTTGTGCTGGTGGAGTGGGCCCGGCCGGTGGTGCACTACACCCGATGATCCGGCACTCCAAACAGATTGATCTATGGCAGTGTATTGTAATCTCGGGCTGGCATATTCCATCAGATACAGTGTTAATGCTGGCCATGTAACACTCAGAACCGTTATCCGAGAATGTAGCTGAGGCTAATGTTGATCGGCTAAGCCAAACTTCAAGATAACAAGAACTGCGCCATCCCTTCATTGCCCGACCTTTTGTAGGTGATCAATATCATTTCGCACTCGAGATTTAGCTAGGTACAGCTGTTGTCTACATAGGTATCAAGAAATCTATGTCACCGGGAAAGACAAAATCGACCAGTTTTCGCATCCCTTCCTGGGATAATGGACAGAATTACCTAGGATTGGATCTCCCCCTTTTCACTCGTGATCGCGAGGTTGCCCCCACCTTCGTCAGAAGTCTCGTCAGACTCTGGAAGCAGAGCAGTGGCCCTCCATCCACTACGGAAGGCAAGTACTGCGTCGGCGAATCCCAAGATATCGAGCCATATCTAATAAAATGTGTGTCAGCCCAGTGGGCGCCTCTCCCATCTACAAAGAGACATACGTCATTTGTGAAAATGCCGTTCTCAAGGGACCTATAAGACTTAAGCTTAAGAAACTGACCAATACCGGAAGATGGCAGCTTACCAATGGATGACCGTGGGTAAGTTGATAGTGTTGGATACAAGCTCGCTCCAGAACGAGTCCCACTTGTTCCGCAAGTCTTCCTTGTCTTCTTCTGCGACGACTCCCTTGCCTTGCTTCAAAGCTTTCTCCTTCATGAGCAACAGCTTCCTATCCTCGATCAAGTGAGCAAACTGGAGGACAATATAGAATGCCGATGCACGAGTAGACCACAGGGCAAGAGTTTCAATGCTCAAGTGGATACGCTTCGAGCTGCGTCCCAGCAGCGACGATATGGATGGAATTGTAGCTGGGATAATGTCATGTGTACGCAAGTAGCAAAGGTGCTCCAAATGGTAATACACCAGCATGGACCATCCCTGTAGGCGCTCAATCGTGAGGAGAGCACGAGTGGGAGGAGGATCCCTTTCCATGTGGATCATCCATTGCAGGATGGAGAGTGAACCTGTTTCATTGGAAAAAAGTGACCGGGTGAATCGGCGCGGAAAGGACGTGATCACTGAAGGACTGACCCCAGAATCTGCCCAACATTTTGAAGTCACCAATGATACCAGCAAAGTCCGTGAGCGACGTTGCGGTGCTGCTTGTTGGTTCCTTCTTCAGGCCAAATCTATGCCGGAGCTTCGCCCGTGCAATCAAAACCGGGGCTACGAGCTTCATTGTGTACTCGAGGAGCTAGAAAGAGTAATGAGTGACGAAGGGCTATTCAGGAGGTACAGTTCGTCACCGTGAATAGCTTGCTGGACCATACATGCATTGATGAGCGGGAATCACGAAGAGAAAAGGGTCATACGTACTCGGTTCCACTCCATGTTGACAAAAATCGAACCAAGTTGTTCAGAACATCCGAGGGCGGGATCAACGCGAAAGCCCCCAGAGTGGCATCACTGATGTGTGCGAGAGCACTACTTTTAGCGGGATGAGACATGAGTGCTGTACTATGTTCAGCTTGTCGATGTCAAAGATGAAACACAAAGCGAGCGCGAACCGAGGAACGACCTCTTTTTATATTTGAATCTCCGGGCATTTACGGTAACTCTGATTCAGCCAAGTTGGCACTGCAGTCTGAACGCCATAATCACCATCAAACTCGATCTTGACGACAGCCGAGGTGGGCATCGTCGTAGACATTCAAGTTGATGAGATGAGGCAACGGCCATCCGAGTCACGGACACGGACCGTTTGTATTATTCATCCTCGATCAACCCTAGCTTTCACATGTCCCGCGAGGATACCCCGAAGTTCTTACAGGGTTAATATTAACCTCGGACCACGATGGGATTTCTTCGTGAGGGTGCAATGTGCAACTCCGAACCCTCAATGCACCGCTTGTCCCTTCGGACCGTCACAGTCCGCCCCCTTACCTTAGCACCTCAAGTCAGTTCTGCACCAGGCTGCCGCATCCTCACTACAGCCTGAGTAAAGCAAGAGAAATCCGGGATGTGTCGGTGGAAAAATGGCTCGCTGACAGCCGACGGTCCCTGGCCGTGATCCAGCCCAAATGATGCAACTCCACTAGCTGCGCATGGGGGTTACAGCGACTATATCATGATGATGATAAATCTGGGGGCGCCTGTCACTGGGAAGAGGGCGAGCGGGCACACACAGCCTGGCAGGGACGGGTCGCTCGGGCGGTCTCAGAAATGTTGTGGTTACATAGGTACCGTGCTACGTGTACTAGTACCAGGTCGCGCGAGAGGGGTGGAAATTAAGTGAATTAAGTGGTTGATTTTGCGGGTAAAGTGGTGTACAGGGGGTTACCGCTTTTGGCTCAGCACAGCTGCGTAAATTCCTCGGACTAACTTGAAAAGCTAGGAACGTCACGGTTAAATTTACGCTCCCCCCGGCGCACGTTCCAGCTGCATACTCGGCGGCACAAAGTGCGGCGCAATATCATACTTTCCCTTTGTTCGGCCGTGCGCTCGTCGTCTTTCGCACTGCCGACACGCCCCAGTCCTGCCCAAACCGCCTTCATGGGACATGAGCACGAGGGACTCTCCCTCGCATGCACGGACCGCCCCCCCGGAACTCACAATCGCGACACCCGCTCTCCCTCCCCGCGCTAAATCTCCTGGATTAACCCGACCTATTCCCGAGGCATGACCAGTGTTAAAGTGACACTGG
>JBBPOD010000918.1:0-12998 GCA_038091255.1 Tylopilus intermedius | reverse complement strand
GGGGCGGGAGTTCGAGCCCGCCTCGGGTCAAGTTGCAAGGTTCGCCCTTGGGGCGGCCGACATATAGCCTTCCAAATCGGGTATATTCCCACGTAAACCACAGGCCCTAGCGATTCCGGGCAGCTTGGTGGGGGACAAAGTTCTCGATGGCCTGGGAGGGTGTAAGCACGCCGGCTTACCTGATTCCGGATAATCAGTATATGTACTGTCTGGGATGCTGAGTGGTAATCACTCAGTATCATCGCCTTTTGGTGTAGCGGTTAAGCGGCGGACAGTCTGACCCTTACACCATATTCCGCCTCCGAGTGGAAGCCTGAGAACAAGTTCAGGTAAGCTGACCCCGTTGTGGGATCAATGTCAATGATCGAATGGATAACGTATGCCTTCTCAAGATCTCCTGCCAGTGTAGCGCCCGCGCGGCACGGGTAGGACCCAATCGGCCCTCCTCGTCCACCATGTGGTATTAAAAGACCGCTGTGATTCTAGGGGCCATCTAGCGCTTCCCATAAACTAAAATAACATGTAAAGCGTACCCGGAGATCCACATCTACTGTATGTCCACCGTACGGATGCCGTCTATCAATTCACCTAACGATGTCTCCTCCCGAACCTGGGCCATGATCAAGCTATCCGCCGCCACACGCTTGTACTGCGTACGCCATAACGGTGCGAGCAGCAGCCCACCAAACGGCTGCTTCAGTCGAACGACTAGCCGCAACGCGCGGGCCGCCTCGTCGAATAAGGGTTTACCGCGCACGAAATCCTCGTCGAGAAGGGGGCTAATCCAGGGATGAATGAGGAGTGCGCCATCCATCCCTGATACGTCGTCTCGGGTCGCAATATCGACATCACCAAGCATGGGCGACGTCCCACGATAAACAGGGAGATCAGATTCGGGATTGGAATCGGAAAGAGGGACAAGGGTGGCGAGAGGGAAAACAATGCCAGGCAGTCGTAAGCGACCGGCAACAAGCATCAATGGTGGGAGGTCGTAGAGATGCTTGTACAGCGGTGTAAGCAACGGGAGGTCGGGTAAGGTTGAATGCAATGTCGTCACCAAGTCATCTATTTTGGCGCTCTCGATCGATGCTGGCACATGTAGGGGCACGATATTGTCGTAGACAGTGAGTTCGGCAGGGAGGTAACTGTGGTGGCTTCCCGGACTGCCTGTCCATGCGAGGAGCGCGATGTTATCTGAGCGCGTCAGGATATGTTCCAAGAGGCGACCGACCGCTTGATTACCCTCGCCATAGATGATGGGCAGCGCAACATCGAAGATACCGAATAAAGAATAAGCCATGTCTTCCTCGCGGGTCGTTTGGCGCCTCGATGCAAGATACAGCTTCTCCCGTGCCCTGCCCAGCCCCGGTCGAAGTGTCTCCAAGTCCTCCTTTGCGAAATTCATCACCCGTTCCATCTCCGAAAGGATGATGGGTGACTCCTTGTGATTGAACATTTCCAATCCAAGGTAAGGCTTCCAGTCCTCAGTGTAGAACTGGACGACATCAGACGCAAGATACTCTTGATATGTCCATCCCCGCGTGTTCCAGATGCTCCGCAAGAGGCAACCAATCTCCTGCGACTCTGAAAGGACGCCAAGAAGGTGGACAATAGTCAGGGATGAGCCACGGTACCACTTGAACATGGCAACGAGGGATTCTTGCACGACGCCTTTGTCGAGCTGGTTTACGCAGCAAGTATCGCTCCAGGCCCACTTGAAGTGGAGAGCTTGCGCCACCTTACAGAAATTTTGAAGCTTTTCGAAGGTAGGTGAAGAGGGGAGGTCGTAAATCGGGTTGTTTTCGACCATCTGGAATGTCGGCTCCACGGCCTGCCACTTGTGCGAGAACATGACATAACTGTAGAAATTCTTCACCTCTTTGCGGATTCGTTCACGGTCGAGCTGAGTAGTCCGAGTCGTCGAGGACCGCAGTTCATTGTACACTGCGAGTTGCTTGAATGCAGCTGCTTGCTGCGCTTTGTCACGGAGAAGACCGGTATCGGTGTCGATGAGCATACGTGGCAAATGGCGGATGGTCTGCTCCACCACGTTTTGTATTTCCAGTGTCACATCGATGTACCCTTGACGAAGTTCTGTACAAAACCAGTCAATGTTATGTATGTAGTAGTCAGTGCGATCTTTGGGAAGACTTACCACGAAGGTCTGGGTCAGGTGATTGCTCGAGCTTTGAAAGCATTATCCTGAATGTCTCGTATGCTTCGCTGTGATGAGTCATGCCGTGCAATGCAGCGTGCTTCCCTTCGTACCCTATATAAGACGAAGGGTCGAGCTCAATGACCTGAGATCACAGGTCAGTATTGTCCTCTTGAAATCTTGAATGAAATGCGAACCTCGCTGCTCTTCTTGAAGAGAATGTCATTGAAGTTAGTTGGATTGAGTGCCAGTGCATTCGAATAGTGTCCTATGGCTTCATCATGTTTCTTTGTGTCCCTTGCGATGTCACCCAGCTTCTCTAGCTTCTCGGCCAAACGCACACGAAAGTCTAGGGAGGTCCATTAGCGGATCCCTGCTCCGATGCCACGGGTAGTTCTTACCATGTTCCCATAGCGTGCGCTCATCGTGGGTGACATCATCCGTAAGTTCATCCTGCACCTGTTGAAAACACTCGACAGCCTCGGTAAACCGACCACCATCCTCCAAAATGTCGCAGACAGTGCGGTATACTGTGAACCTCGGAACATTGAACTGAATCAAGAGTAAGTTACCATCCCACAAGCAACTAATCATAAAGAACACACCCTGGATGCGGTGTTCAATGCTTCTTTTCCTGGGCCCTGGACCAGTATCTTCCTGGCCCACTTCGTTAGGACCGGTGTTGAGAAACGGAGTGACAATGCGGCAGAGTAGGCTAAGACAGCTTCGTCCCGCTTATCGGCATTTGATGCCTCGTCTCCGACCCTTTCGAGTGCGGTGACGCATCTGTGCGCAAACTCTAACGACAAAGATTGAACGCACTATTCAAACTCGCGGTATTAGACCTTACCATCCAGCCAGTTGGTAACTGACATGTTGGCTCTTACATCGTCGGATAATGTATTCTCCAGCTTGAGAAGACAACGTGCGGCATCGTATATGAGATCTTGAGAATAGAGGTGTTCGCATTTGGGCCTCTGCTCGTGCACATAGTTGATCCGGATCAATATATCAGCTTTCTCTTGAGCCCGGGCAAGTTGTACGCGCAAATCCTGGGTGGTGCGTTCGAGAGATGCATTTTTGCTTTCTGACGAAAAGGTTCATGAGCGTAAAACAAGTCAGGGAGCTTGTTAGACACACGGGAGTTTTCAAGTCGGACGTGTAGGTCTCGAATATTTTGTTCGAGAGATGCGATTCTTTTGCCTGAAATAAGTTTGAGAACCACATACGAGACTTGAGGGATGCATCGGAGTACTCACCCCATTGCCGAAGCGAATTGATGCATTCGTAGAAACAACCTTCTTCCTGATTGACTGTACTCTGGGCGTCGGGGAGCTGGAGACGATGTTGGTTTGCGTTTTCGTCGTGGCTCGTTCCAAGTCCATCCGGATGACAAAACTGGTGCGAGGAGAGCGAGTAAACGGAGTGAATAAGCGAGCTTGGGGTGGTTTCATGGGCTACCGCTCGTAAAAGCTCACAAAGATTGTCCTTTTGTTGCTTCGCTGTGCGCTGAGATTCGGAGAGTTCGTTGCGAAGTTCCCGGATAGTTTCGCGAAGAGAGGTGATGAAATCAGGCTGGAGGGGGGTGACACAGGATACAGTAATTGTGAGAGAGTTCTCTCCACACACGACAAGGTCGCCGGTTCATGTCTGAGACAGCCATGGACCAAATAGGATGATCGTACTGGATGACAGGCCCGAATTGCTGGCCAGTCGTCGTACTCCAAAATGAGACCGATGAACTGGCCGAGGCTGCGATCCATCATGATGCGCCACTCCTTCCCAGAGCAATGCACCTGCGATTCTTGCTGTCGTGGATGGGCCATTTTGAGAGTGTGGTTCCGCTGGCTAGGTCGAGACAGTGGATATTGCCGTCTTTAGATAAAACAAAGTGTTGCTTGCCATTCCTCGACCAGATAAGAGATCGGTTGTAACTTGGATAAACTTTGATGGGAATGTTGACGAGGAGGTCTCCATTCTGACTGTTGTAGACCCGAACCGAGCCATTCCACATGGCAGTCGCAAGCAAGCATCCGTCGGGAGAGAATTTCACTCCAATCACCCAGTGGTCGTGTTTCAACTCGAGGAGTCGTTTGCCAGTCCAGCGTGACCAGACACAAACAGTCTGGTCTTCTGATCCCGTCGCGATTTTCATTCCATCGAACGAGATGTCGACTGCGCGCACCCAATCCGAGTGTCCCTTGAAATTGGTCTTCCCTGCGCGGTTCGCCACATTGCAAACGGTCACCGTGCCGCTGACGATCCACTGTCCGTCATGTGACACCGCAACGTCTAGAACCTCCGAGTCGCTCCCCACGTCCATTAATATTGGCGCTCCCACTGCCTTACGCTCTCGAATGCGCCACTTCCAAATCTTGCCTTCCTGGTCGCCACCCACCACATGCTCTCCGTCAGCGGGTAACGCGACCGAACGGATTCCTCCTCGACAATCGATCTTGATCCGTTTTGCTCCCTTTCGTGAAGAGCAATCAGTCTTTGCAATCAGCTCATCACACTTGGGTTGTCAATCACCTTGTCTACATCATATTCGTCGTTTCGTGAGGAAGGTTGGTTATCATCATTCTTTGTTTCTGTGAGTATCATCGATTGACATTTCCATTCACTCACTTCGCTGTCGCAGACCCGCCCTTGAAGACATACCCAGCTAGAGGTGGTGAGAGTAGACTGCGTGGTTGTCAACAGGCGCGCCAGGTGAGCCCACGTGTCTCCTCAACTCGCACGCAGAATCTTCTCATACCCCAACCTTCGACCCCAGGCCTACCATTATCAATCTGATCAACTGCAATCTGCACTTGAGTAAGCTCGTCGCTAAATCACTCTAGTGTCATCGGCCGCATGGATTCATGCGCAAACATGCCTTTTACACTGCGACACTTGCATCCGGTAGGCCCGAGGATGATCGTAGACCTATCCGTGAGGACGTACTCAGCTAGATCGACGAAAGTAGGCTGTGTGGCTGTCTTGAACGCCGGGGTGAGCTAGCAGTGTTGCCTGCTTGCACCCACGTGTCTCCTTATCACGCAGAATTACCTCGTACCTTTGGCGCTTCTCTTGATCGATGATCATCGTTCTATATGCACTCCAAACTATTACTTCAGTGAGCTCGTCGCTGAATTCCCATTGGGCGTATGGATACACACCTAAACACACGCCTTTTACACTGCTCCGCGACACCTCCACCATGCAGGTCTGAGGGTGATCATATCTCTATTCATCCAGCTCGTTCTTCGAGGGGCTAGACCACCGCGGCATTGATGTCCGGGTTTACCCGACGGTTGCGCTGTTGCTAATGGCTAAAGTCTCACTGGAAAACTTCTGATCACAAGCTTTCCGTGGTGCGAGCCTTGATCACAGTTAAACTCGGATAACAAGTATTATACTGCGCACTAGAGTTTGGCGTGTACACACGCCCGGTGCGGCGGGTACTTGCCACAAGGTCGACAATTTATCCGAAGATGGGTGTCATCCTTGGATCGGTCCCCTTCTCGACGAGGCGACGCGCGCCATGCGCCTCGTCGTCCGGCTGAAGCAATCGTTTGGTGCGCTGCTGCTTGCTCCATTGGGGCGTACGCAGTACAGACGTGTGGCGACGGACAGTTTGATCGTGGTCCAGGTTCGGGAAGAGACGTCGTTGGAAGAATTGATGGGTGGTATTCGTACGGTAGACATACAGTAGATGCATTCGATCGGTTAGCGTGGGTCCTTGGTATCACCATTCCCTGGATACGATTCATCTAGCTTAGTGGTTTAATCCAATCAATATTGGAGAGACGACCCGGGACGCGTCCGGCTTGAAATACCTGCTCGACGGACGGCATTGTGAAAATGGTATCGCGAACCCCTGTAAAAAGATTTTCGTGCAGAACCAGTACTGTATGCAACACCCGGCGCAATGACACCTATGCTTACGGGGTCAACTGTAGCTCTTGCGCTTGCACTCAGAAATCGCAAACCTCACCTTGCCAACCAACACCACTGAGCGATGACTCGGCCTGGCTCCGATCTATGCTAGTCGACCAGCATGACGTATTTACCGTAAACCACATGGGATGGATCCCACCTACTCGTCCACGGATGATTTTTCTCGAGAGCTTTGTGTGGTGGGCGAACTTCCCGATGAACTTGTCATTCGCGAACTGAGTATCGACGCGGGCGCAAAGCACGCATGGATATCCTCGCCTGCACTGCTAGTGCACTGTTGTTTGGCTGTACGACAGAGAGAATACGGCCCTGTCGGTGAACGCGCCCTCCCCATGGAAAAACGTAGTCGGGGCACTGGACATAAGCAGGGTCACTGACATTGACATCACCATCATACAGTCATGTGACGCAAAAGGGAAATGATATATAGAGCGCCAGAGTCATCGTCTGGCTACTCCGAAGAGGGCGAAACCTTGTATAGATGTACCTATGTCGGCCAGTTTCAATGACGAAGTTCAGGCGCCGGATAAAGTGATTACGGTACATTGGTTCCTGCCGCCGATTGTACTAGGCAGTACCGATATCAGTCACGGTGATAGTACGATGCGAGGGTACGATGCGAGGGTATGTTTAGATTGAGGGGATCGCCCGGGCACAAGTGGGTTTTGCGTGAAACGATTCAGATTCGATAAGAAGACACGTGTAATGGGCAACACTCACTGGCCTGGTAAACGCAAACCACCACGTATCCTGCTTTTTATCTGTCGTCATAGGATATGTATATAAACGTACATCTACAGCCGAAGCAAGGTGAGCCGACGCAAACGACAATCGATCGGACGATACAGTCACCACAATAAAGCGATAATGGTTGAGGACGACAACAAAGACGAGGCGAGTCCAATTCCAACGATGAGTTGGGGGTTGAGCGTAAAGATACGGACCATCTGTAGGGGAGCGAACCAGTTATGATCGATGGTGGAAATAGCAACTGTTCCGTCGCATTCCTCGTTGATAAGGGGCATTTTGTGAGCAGAGGTCATAAAGGAAATATTCGAGAGTGGTGCACGCAAAACGGCAGTCAAGTGGGAACGGAAATGGAGGCGAAATTTGAGGAGTGGTATTTGGGACATTGTAGTGTCACGAGATGGAAGGTGGGTTGTCGGCGGGACGGAAAGTGGGGTGGTGAGCATATGGAACGAAGAGAGCCACGAACTTAAAGTGACCGAGATCAAGGGACACGTAGCATATGTGGCACCTGCGGTTGGTCACAACGCGAGGTGATGCAACAGTACTAGTATGTCCAACTTTCCCATCGTCGCCTGTAGCGCCCGCATGTGGTATTAAAAGATCGCTGTGATTCTGGCTGCTGTCTAGCGCTCCCCATAAATTAAAATAGCATGTAAAGCGTACCCGATCCGCATCTACTGTATGTCCACCGTACGGATGCCGTCCATCAATTCACCTAACGACGTCTCCCCAAGAACCTGGGCCATGATCAAACTATCCGTCGCCACACGCTTGTACTGCGTGCGCCCCAACGGTGCGAGCAGCAGTGCACCAAACGGCTGCTTCAGCCGAACGACCAGCCGCAGTGCGCGCGCCGCCTCGTCGAACAAGGGTTCACCGCGCACGAAATCCTCGTCGAGGAGGGGACTAATCCAGGGATGAATGAGGAGTGCGCCATTCATCCCTGATACGTCGTCTCGAGTCGCAATGTCGACATCGCCAAGCATGGGCGACGTCCCACGATAAATAGGAAGACCAGATTGGACATTGGAATCGGAAAGAGGAACAAGGGTGGCGAGAGGGAAAACAATGCCGGATAGTCGTAAGCGACCGGCAACGAGCATCAGTGGTGGGAGGTCATAGAGATGCTTGTACAGCAGTGAAAGCAACGGGAGGTCTGGTGAGGTTGAATGCAATATCGTCACCAAGTCATCCGTTTTGGCGCTCTTGATCGGTGCTGGCACATGTAGGGGCGCGATGTTGTCGTAGACAGTGAGTTCGGCAGGGAGGTAACTGTGGTGGCTTCCCGGACTGCCTGTCCATGCGAGCAAAGTGACATTATCCGAACGCGTCAGGATATGTTCCAAGAGGCGACCGACGGCCTGGTTGCCCTCGCCATAGATGATGGGCAGCGCAACATCGAAGATACCGAATAAAGAATAAGCCATGTCTTCCTCGCGGGTCGTTTGACGCCTCGATGCAAGATACAGCTTCTCCCGTGCCCTGTCTAGCCCCGGTCGAAGTGTTTCCAGCTCCTCCTTTGCAAAGTTCATTGCGCGTTCCATCTCCGAAAGGATGACTGGCGACTCCTTGTGATTGAACATTTCCAATCCAAGATAAGGCTTCCAGTCCTCGGTGTAGAACTGGACGACCTCAGACGCAAGATATTCCTGATATGTCCATCCCCGCGTGTTCCAGATGCTCCGCAAGAGACAACCAATCTCCTGCGAGTCTGAAAGGACACCAAGAAGGTGGACGACAGTCAGGGATGAGCCGCGATACCACTTGAACATAGCGACGAGGGATTCTTGCACGACGCCTTTGTCGAGCTGGTTTACGCAGCAAGTATCGCTCCAGGCCCACTTGAAGCGGAGAGCTTGCACCACCTTGCAGAAAATCTGAAGCTTTTCGAAGGTAGGTGAAGAGGGGAGGTCGTAAATCGAGTTGTTTTCGACCACCTGGAATGTTGGCTCATGGGGCTGCCACTTGTGCGAAAACATGACATAGCTGTAGAAAGTCTTCACCTCCTTGAGGATTCGTTCGCGGTCGAGCTGAGTAGTCCGAGTCATCGAGGACCGCAGTTCATTGTATACTGTGAGTTGCTCGAATGCAGCTGCTTGCTGCGCTTTGTCATGGAGGAGACCGGTATCGGTGTCGATGAGCACACGTGGCAAATTGTGGATGGTCTGCTCCACCACACTTTGTATTTCGGGTGTCGCATCGACATACCCTTGACGAAGTTCTGTATAAAGCCAATCAACAATATGTACGTATTAGTCAGTGCAACCTTTGGGAGGACTTACCACGAAGGCCTGGATCAGGTGATTGTTCGAGCTTGGAAAGCATCATCCTGAATGCCTTGTATGCTTCACTGTAACGCATCATGCCATGTAATGCAGCATGCTTCTCTTCATACCCCTTGTGAGACAAAGGGTCGAGCTCGATGACCTGAGATCATCGGTCATTGCATCCTCCTGAAATGTTGAACAAAATACGCACCTCGTTGCTTCTCTTGAACAGAATGTCATTGAAGTTAGTTGAATTGAGTGTCAGTGCAATCGAATAGTGTTCTATGGCCTCATTGTGTTTCTTGGCGTCCCTGGCGATGTCACCAAGCTTTTCTAGCTTCCCGGACAAACGCACACGAAAGTCTGGGGAGGTCCATTAGTGGATCGCTGCTCCAGTGCCATGGGTAGCGCTTACAATGTTCCCATTGCGTGCGCTCATCGCGAGGAGCATCATCTTTAAGTTCACCCTGTGCCTGTTGGAAGCACTCGACAGCCTCCGTGAGCCGACCACCATCTTCCAAAATGCCGCAGACAGTGCGGTACACTGTGAACCTTGGAACCTTGAACTGGACCAAAAATAGGTCACCATCCTACATGCAACCGATCATAAAGAACATACCTTGGAGGTGGTGTTCAATGCCTCCTTCCCTGGGCCCCGAGCCAGCATCTTCCTGGCCCACTTTGTTAGGACTGGTGCTGAGAAACGGAGCGACAATGCAGCAGAGTAGGCTGAGATTGCATCGTCCTGCTTATTGGCATTCGATGCCTCGTCTCCGACCCGTTCGAGTGCGGTGACGCAGCGGTGCGCAAATTCTAAGACAAACATTGAATATACAATATTGACTCGCGATGTCAAGACTTGCCCTGCAGCCAGTCGGTAACCGACATGTTGGCTCTTGCATCCTCGGATAACGTATTCTCCAACTTGAGAAGAGAACGTGCAGCATCGTATATGCGACCTTGAGAATAGAAAGATTCACATTCGAGCCGTTGTTCGTGCGCACAGTTGACCCGGATGGATAGATCGGCTTTTTCCTGAGCCCGGGCCAGTTGGACGCGCAAATCCTGGGTGGTATACTCGAGAGATGCAATTTTGCTTTCTGACGAAAAGATTCATGAGTGAAACACAAACCAGGGGAGCTTATATGGACACACGTAGGTCTTGGTTAGTTTGTTCGAGAGATGCGATTCTTCTGCCTGCAACAAGTTTGTGAGCGAAGTACATCATACGAGGCTTGATGGACGAACTGGAGTACATGTCCCGTGCCCGAAGCGAGTTGATGCATTCATCAAAACTATCTTCTTTCTGCTTGACCATACCGTCGGGGAGCCAGAGACGACATTGTTGTGCGCTTTCGTCGTGGTTCGTTCCTAGTTCGTCTGGATAACAACACGCGGTGAGAGGAGGACGAGCAAACGGAGTGAATAAACAGACCTGGGATGGTTTCACAAGTTACCACTCCAAGTGGTCTTGTAAGCGTAGAAAGGCTATCTTTTTGTTGCTTGGCTGTGCGCTGAGAGTCGGCGAGTTCATTGCGAAGTTCTCGGACAGTTTCGCGGAGAGTGGTGATGAAACCAGCTTGGAGAGGGGCGACACAGAATACAGTAACGGTGACTGAGTTGTTTCCACAGACGACAAGGTCGTTCATGTCTGAGATAGCCATGGACCAAATAGGATGATCGTGCTGGATGACAGACCCGATTTGTGTGTGAGTCGTAGTGCTCCAGAATGAGACCGATGAACCCGCAGAGGCCGCGATGAGTGCGCCACTCCTTTCCAGAGCGATGCACTTGGCATCGTCGCTGCTGTGGATGGGCCATGTTGAGAGTGTGGTCCTGTTGGATGGGTCGAGACAATGGATGTTGCCGTCTTTAGATAGCGCGAAGAGATTGCCATCAGCTGACCAGGCAAGGGCTTGGTTATAAGAGTTATTAGCTTTGATTGGGGCGCTGAAGATGAGGTCTCCATTCTGACTGTTGTAGACGCGAACAGAGTCATCCCACGTGGAAGTGGCAAGCAAGCGCCCGTCGGGTGAGAATTTCGCTCCGACCACCCAGTGGTCGTGTTTCAACTGAAGGAGCGGTTCAAGTTCGCCAGTCGGCGAGAGAGACCAGACAAGGGCACTGGAGTCACCCGATCCCGTCGCAATTTTCGTCCCATCGGACGAGACGTCGACTGCATGCACCCAGTTCGAATGTCCCTCGAGCTCGGTCTTTGCGCCGTTCGCCGAATTCCAGACGGTTACCGTGCCATTGCTCGTCCCGCTGATGATCCACTGTCCATCGCGTGACACCGCAAGGTCTAGAACTCCACTCCCCGCGTCCATTGGCGTTCCCACTTCGGTACCATCTTGAATGCGCCACTTTCGCACCTTGCCTTCGTCGCCACCGCCCACGACATGTTCTCCATCAGCAAGGACTGCACGGGTTTTTTCTTGACAACGGATCTTGATCCGTTTTGCTCCCTTTCGTGAAGAGGAACCGGTCATTGCAATCAGCTGGTCGAAATTGGGTTTCAATCACCTTGTCTTCATCATATTCGACCGTCCGTGTTTCTGCTTGCTGGCCGTTTCGTGAGGAAGGTCGGTTATCGTCCTTTTCTGTTTCTGTGAGCATCGTCCTATCGATTGACTTGTCCATCCACTCACTCCGCTGTCGCAAACTTGTGAATGGAAACATATCCAGCCAGAGGAGATGAGAGTAGGCTGCGTGATCGTCGACCAGCACACCAGGTGAACCCACGGTGTTGCCTGCTTGCTCCCACGTCTCTCCTTACAATTACCGAATCGTAATCATGAGCAACTCCGAGTCGCACGCAGAATCTCCTCGTGCCTGGGCACTTTTTTTATCCAAGTGACTGTGACCTGAGGCGACCCATTGAATGTACAGTACTTCGACCCTCCTTAGAGACAACTGACTCATCTTGGAACACTGGCAGAATATGGACCTGATGATTATTGCGTCCGACTGAGGGTGTACCAGTGTAAATGAGTTCCTGTGCTAAGTCGGCCAGCCAGAGTGACTCGCACGCTACAGGACGTCTGGGACGAGGCTCAGGTGCCAACACAGCTGCTGCCCATTTCCAGACTCGCGGACAGCATTCGAACAAAGTATGACGTGAAGGTCGTGGGTATATAAAGGGGAGCGCCCAGGGTCTCTGCGTGTGAGTTGGATCAATAAGGATATGTGGACAAACGCTCACCTGGACCTCTGATCTTTCGTTTCGGACTGTTACCTCGCTGTGTCTCTACAAAACTTGGGCCTGCAGCCAAAGTAATGTGAGTTTATGCAAAAGACAATCGATCGGGCGATACTGAGGATCACAAAAGAACGATCACGAATGCCGAGCCAACCTTCCTCGCGAAGTAATCACCAAAAAAAAGGAAATACGACGGACGCTGGTACAGACAGGGTGAGTCCAATTCTGGCGGTGAGCTAGGGGTCGAACGAAAAGATTTGATCCATCCATAGGGAAGAGAACCACTTGTGATCGATGTCGGAATCAGAGTCTATTCAGTCGTGTTCCTACTTGACGGGAAGCATTTCCTGAGCAGCGACGATCATGGGAAGATCCGAAGGTGGCGTTTGCAAGATGGCAGTGAAGTGGGATTGCTAATGGATGCAGGAAGTTGCGTTCATGATATTGCAGTGTCACGCGATGGATGGTGGATCGTCAGCGGGACGGAGAGTGGCATGGTGACCGTCTGGAATGCAGTGAGCTGCGCAAAGGTGACCGAGTTCAAGGGGCACTCGGATTCAGTGCGTACGGTCGACATCTCGTCCGATGGGGAGAGATTCGCGACAGGCTCACGGGACGGTACTGCCTGTGTCTGGTCCCTCTCGACTGGCGAACAGCTCTTCGCATTGGATCACCACCACTACGT
>JBBPOD010000917.1:0-13030 GCA_038091255.1 Tylopilus intermedius | reverse complement strand
TGTCGCCGGGATCCGTGTGAGGACATGACGGCGACCATGTGTGGACATGTGTTTTGTAAACGGTGCGTCGCTCCGGTTCTTGGCGTGGGAGGACGGCCATTGACAAGACGTCGTTGTCGCGCGTCGTATGTAGGTGTATCACGCAGGCGATCGTTGCCAAGTCAGAGTGTCCCGTGTGTAAGAGTGCGATGCTGCTCTATTGTCTCTTCAAACTGGACCTGTCTGTCTAGAGCGCGCCTGGGTACGGCGCTGTCGGTGTATTGTTTTGCAAGACTTTTTTGCACGGACCCGATCAATTGTATATATTGCACTTTGTATTATCACCTTTGCACGACTGTATCTTGACACCAACTCGAATTTTACTCATACCACATCCAGGTCGTCGGTTACATGCAGTGATACATCGCGTCGAGTACAATGGGTAAGTTGGTACATAGCCTAGTATCTTTAGATCGTGGCGGGCGTGATCGTCAATTCGGGTGCCTTTGTCGTCCAACCCGGTAATCGAATGGATGACCATGTCTACTTGGGTAAACTATTTGGCAAGCCAGCGCCTGCTGTGTCGACCTGTGAATCTTTCTCTGACGGACTATCAGTTTCTTGAGCTTCGCGTCGCTGTCGCCTTCGTTTTCCGTTCGCGGATTCCCACCCAAGAATCTTGGTGCGTCCCTTGGAAAAAGCAGCGTGTGAGCGTGGTGTTCGGCGGAACAAGGCTGGCTACCGTACCTCGCGGAACTTGTAGTACACGAGCACGACGATGACGGCCAACCAGTAAAACACGTACGACAGCACGCTACCCACTAACGACGCGGTCAGCTGCATGCACAAAGAGGAAGAACAGGCGAGTCCTACGAGTCGCGCTGTTTTGCCAGCCGAAAATAGAGTTGAAGATGGACCAGCTGCCGCTGGAGGCATCACAACAGTCGAGGTGCCAAACGTTGCCTCGAACGTCATACGACCCAGGGCCGGTTCCTGCAGTATCGTCGGATGAGGCACCGATGAACTTGAGGAACGCGTTTTCTTGGAAAGCCCAAACGGCTCTCGAGAAGAGGCCGGCCCCAATTAGTAAGATAAGGTTGGTCATGCAAATGAGGAAGATTCGGAAGGCTGTCCAGGCATTGGCACACTGACGAGGAAGAAACGGCAAAGGACTTGCCTGAACGACTGGCGAATTGGTAGACGATAACTCCACATGCGAGACCACAGATGATACCGACGATGGTGGCGATGGGAATGGAGCTAGCAGGCTGCGCGAGTGCAACGCCGCCAACAAACACGACGGCTTCAAGACCTATTGGGGAGGTCAGGTGTGAGTCGGAGAGGGGAGAGAGACGTGCCCTCGCGAAGTACGGTGATCAAAGGGAGGAAGAAGAGGACCCATCTGCTGCTCTTTGCGCCACGGACGTGTGCTGAAAAAGGATGTCAGGGTACATGTCAGGGACGATGAGAGTACACGAACCTTGGTTGTTGAAGGCGTTTTGAAGCTTGATACGCCATTTTACACGGGCATGCTCCATTTTGAGCATGGTGATTCCCATGACGAAAATCATGAGGGAAGCGATGAGCTCGAATACGCCTGAAAAGGTGTCAGGGTTGATGGACGGGACGAGGCGAGGGTACATGCCTTCCCATAATTGTTCGGTGTTGGTCCAGAGATTTTTCGCCTGAGTGAACCAGATGGCGATGAAGGCAGCACCGATGGCAATTGCGCTGGCTAAGCCGACCAACGCGCCGAAGATGACCTGGAGATTCGGCGCGTCGGGAAGAGGTCACGGTGGTGTAGATGTGGGCCTACCTGTAGCCTGAGTTTTTTGAGGACGCGGGGAGTGATGGTCGCAGTAGACTCTGGGTCGGCATTGGGAGTGGGGTGCTTGTCTTTGTGGAGGATCTGATCTACAAGACTAAGCAGAACAGAAATGATGAGACAAGCCTCTACGGACTCGCGGAAGACGACGAAGAAGATGGTGACAGAAAAGAGATTCGGAGCCATGACCGACGTGGGTGCCAGCGATCCCTTTTTATCTGATAATTTTTATTCCCGATCTCCGATGATCCGATGTTTTATCTGATAAATGCCTTCCCATGCCATCCGACGTGCCTGGCACCGTTATCTGATAAAAAACATCACCGTTCCTAGTTTCATCCCAGCATGGCTCTCGCACTCCTCTCCCTCCTCTCTCTCCCAATTGTCGCTCGTGCAGGCGTACATGAGCTCTGGTGGAACGTTACATACGTACACAATGCTGATCCAGACGGCTTATATCCCCGTCGTGTCATCGGCGTCAACGGTACTTGGCCGTGCGCGACTCGGTCTTCTCACCGTCGTCGAATACTGACCACACCACACAGACCACCTCCGATTTCCGTCAACACCACCGACGCTCTTCTTCTTCACGTGACCAACTCCCTCGACGAACCCACGTCCGTCCACCACCATGGCATGTTCTTCAACGCGTCCAGCTGGATGGACGGCGCCACCTCCGTTTCCCAGTGGTATGCTACACGTTCTACTCCGTCGTTTATCGCCTAACACCTTCTATAGCGGCATCCCTCCCGGTCAGACATTCGACTACGTCGTTCCAATCAACTCCTCTGGCCAGCACGGCACATATTGGGCTCACGCCCACGCAAACGTGTGTAGACGTTTATTTTCTCTTCAGCCGGACTGACTCCGGTCCGTACAGGGACATTACGTCGACGGTCTTCGTACTCCCCTTGTTTTGCATCCCCCCAACGAATCCTACCAGTATGACGAAGAATTCACCGTCATTCTCAGCGACTGGTATCATCAAGAGCACTCAGTCCTGATAAAAAGCTTCCTCGGCATCGCCGACCCAGCTGGCTTGGAGCCCATTCCAGGTAAAACTTCTATCCTTACGACGTTGCGCTCCATATTGAGACGATATAAGATTCCGGCCTGATTTACTTCGCGCAAGACTCGTCCTACTTGCCTCCCGTTGCAGGAACTTCACCTGCACCAGTGACATCTGCAGTAGGATTCAATGAGAATGCCACCCTGCCCTTTGTCCCAGGACGCACCTATCGCCTCAGAATTATAAATACGGGCGCCTTCAGCGCCTTCTACTTCTGGATCGATGGCCACGTCATGCGCGTCATCGAAGCCGACGGTGTACGTTGGCCATCTCTGTCGCGACACAAACCTGACTAGCATCTTCTTGTAGACGGACGTGCAAGAGTACCAGACGGACATGCTGAGCGTCTCTGTTGCACAACGCTACTCCATACTCGTCCAGGCTCGCAACGATTCATCCTCAAATTGGATGATCCATGCCAACATGGACACCACAATGTTTGACAAGGTTCCCCCTGGACTTCAAACCAGTGTGTCTTGCTTCGAATTCATTTCTATTATTTGATCAAGGGACACCCAAACAGACCTCACCTCATCGATCACCTATGCCGCCGGGAAAACCATCGGTGACCTAGGGCCAGTGAAAAACTATAACATGACTAACGATACCGCGCTCGTTCCGCTGGAACACATTCCGCAGCCTGTAGCTTCCAAAACTGTCGAGTTGGAGGTCGTGTTCCAGACGATGGACGATGGTACAAACCATGCCATGATGAATGGTTATGTCTACAACACTCCGATCGTCCCCGCCATCATGTCTGTTCTCACCCTCGGCGACAATGCGACATCCCAAGAAGCATACGGACCATATAGCATTATGCTCAACCATCTCGATGTTGTAGACATTGTCGTCAAGAATGCGGACAAGGGATCACATCCATTGTGCGATTTTTGTCTTGACAGTCTAGTTTTATTATTGATTTCTGTCTCAGCCACCTACACGGTCACAAGTTCCAAATTGTAAATCGCGCTGAGCAATATGGTTCGACGGACCCCTCGTTAAACCCTCCGCTGATCGAGGGACAAGCCAACCCGATGCGTCGTGACACTATTACCATTCCGGGTGGCTCGTCTGCGACGCTCCGGGTTGTTGCAGACAACCCAGGGGCATGGTTTTTCCACTGTGCGTTTCTCTGATCGCGCACATGAGACAGCGAATCATTTTTTGGCCAGGTCACATCGAATGGCATTTAGAAGCTGGCCTTGCAGTCCAGTTTATTGAGGCACCACTTCAAGTTCAGGAACGAGCGGTGGGACGAGTCCCATCGTTCTTGTACGAGCAGTGTGCTGCACAAGGTATTCCTCAATCAGGTAATGCTGCTGGGCATGCGTCTGCGACGGATTTGTCGGGACTCCCCTTGGGACCTTGGCCGCAGATCATGGGTTGGCAGCCAAAGGGTATCGTGGCCATGACGGGGTGAGTGATTTCAGACGCATGACCAAGAGTCCGCGTGACGTGCTGTTTCGACAGGTGTGTACTGACGGCGGTGATCGGGATGTTGACTGTGGTATGGTACACGATGGGGCCCAAGGACAGCGAGGAGGAGATTGAGCAAGAGGTGATGAGACGGTTGGAGGTTAAGCGCAACCGGAAGCGGTTTGGATGGTTCAAAAGGACGTAGTGAGAAAATAGAAAGTGCACACGGTTGCTCCGTATGAACCGGGCTTGTGCGTGGGTGAACTGAGACTTGGACGTCCTCGTCATCTCTTCGGCGTTATCCGTAAATTTAATTTGCTCGACCGAAATGTTACTAGCCTCCCTTGTTCGTCCTGTCCTTCCTCGCCTCATCACTAGAGCTCGTCTCATGGCCACACCCGCCTTTGTACGCTCTTCTTCCTCTTCATTACACGTGATCGTCTTCTAACACCGCATCTTTAGAACAAGGTTCTCTATGCGCCCCTCTCCGAGATCGACCCCCAGGTCCAGAACATCATCGACAAGGAAACTTGGAGGCAGTATTCTGGACTCGAACTCATCGCCTCAGAGGCTCGTTTTCTCGCTCTTTTTTTGCTTGAGTCGCTCAGACCCGCCATAGAACCTGACCAGTCGTGCCGTCATCGAGGCGAATGGTTCCATCTTGACCAACAAGTATTCCGAGGGCCTTCCCGGGGCCCGGTACTATGGTGGCAATGAGTGGATCGACGAGCTCGAGAACCTGTGCCGCAAGCGTGCCTTGGAAGCGTTCAACCTCGATCCAGAGAAATGGGGCGTCAACGTCCAGCCCTATTCTGGTAGCGTACGTCGTTTCTATTCGGCTGGACATTCCAGGCTAATCCCAATCTGTAGACCGCCAAGTGTGTTGCGTCACTGTCATGATCCGGGTGGACGCACTGACTCGCTCTCCGTAGCTTTGCGGCTCTGACCGCGTTGATCCAGCCCCAGGACAGACTGATGGGACTGGGTCTGCCTGACGGTGGACACCTCACCCATGGTTACTACGTGCGTTCCCCATCGCCGGCACTTTGTCGTTCACGCCGTTGACCCGCTTTCCACAGACGGCCAAGAAAAAGATGACCGCGTCCTCCATCTACTTCCAGTCTTTCCCTTATGGTCTCGATCCTTCCACGCAACTCGTCGACTACGTCGCCTTGGACAAGCAGGCCAAGATATTCAAGCCCCGTTTGATCATTTGCGGTGCTTCCGCTTACCCACGGGACTGGGATTACGCTGCGCTCAAGGCCATTTGTAGCAAGGAGGGTGCTTATCTGATGGCCGATATCGCCCACACGAGCGGGTTGATTGCAGCACAAGAACTGAATAGCCCGTTCGAGCACTGTGACGTTGTCACTACCACGACGTGAGTACCCGCACGCGTCGTCGAGAATCGGGAGCTGAGTTCATTTATAGTCACAAGACGCTTCGCGGCCCACGCGCAGGTTTGATCTTCTTCAGGAAAGACTGTCAAAACGCGCCTGACCTCGAGAAGCGCGTCAACGAAGCTGTTTTCCCCGCCTGCCAAGGTGGCCCGCATAACCATGTTCGTCTGTTTTTCAACATGCCCTTGTTATCTCATAATGTTTTTCCCGGCAGGCGATTGCTTCCGTCGCGACCGCACTCCTGCAGGTTTCCCAGCCAGAGTGGAAGCAATACGCACGTCAGGTCATCGCCAATGCCAGAACGCTGGCGAGCTATCTCATCGAACGTGGGTACAAGCTCCAGACGGGTGGTACTGATAACCACCTCGTTCTCTGGGACCTCCGACCTCTTGGACTGACTGGGAGCAAGATCGAGAAAGTGTGTGACCTTCTCGGCATTACCATCAACAGTACGTTGTGTCGTTCGCATGCCCTACGCCACTTGTCGTGACGAGAGTTTCGCTTTCAGAGAACGCCGTTTCTGGGGATGCCTCCGCACAAACGCCTGGTGGTATCCGTCTTGGTACCGCCGCGCTAACGTCGCGTGACATGATGGAAAAGGACATCAAGATCGTGGCCGAGCTCCTGCACCGTGCCGTCCAGCTCTCGCTCGTGTTGCAAAAAGAGGCTGGTTCGAAGATGCTCAAAGACTTCATCCGGGTGGCGACTACCGAGAGCGAGGGCAAGGTCGGGGCCAAGATGGTCAAGGACCTGCGCCGAGACGTTGTCGCGTTTGCCCGCAAGTGGCCCTTGCCGGGTGCCGACGTGTCTACGATCAAACGACCCGCGGGGATCGAAGAGGACGATTGATGATGGGGCACGCATAGAGCATCCCCGGCGCCGTCTTGGGTTGACGGCAAAGATTCAACGATCACGAGCGGATTTCATTTTGACGTGGGGCGTTCAACATTGCCCCCCAGTACCAGTGGTTGGCATTTGATCATGTGTGTAACGTTATCGTTATTTTCGTGTTTTATTTTCCACGACGTGCCAGCATAGTGAACAGCGTGCGATGACCCTGAATGTCCGATCGGTACGCTGCCTGCACGCACCGCGACGCGATACCGTTGCATTGGTCATTTGGCTTTGCTCATCGTCGACACTTTGCACGCATGACCTCTGAATCAGCGTGCAGTGCAACGTGGTAGCGATGCGAAGCGACACTATGGGAAAATAGAGTCAGGTACGGCCGTGTTTGGGGATACGAACTCTACAGCCCTGAACGCAATTACTTACCCTGTGGTGTGCTCCACTCGTTCAAAAAGTGGACCCTTTTGGTGGATCCCCCAAGCAAAACATTTCCCCTCAAGAGGAGACCCAGGTTAAAGAGTGAGTGTCCACTAAAATCGCTAGACTCATCGGGACGCCAGACTGACAAGGGATGGGTAAAACGGTGATACGTAAAGCGTGCCAAAAGGTGAGTCGACCATGTTGCAAAGCCACCAATCTCTCGCTTCTCCCATCCCCGCGGAGTTGAGCGACGAACAAGGAATCCACGTGTCTCCACGTTCCCCGCGACTCCGCGCTGCAGCCGCGTTTCTGACATGTTGGTGTCCGTCCTAGGCTCAAGAAGTTGAGTTGGGCCCTAAAGGAGAGCCGAACTTGAACCTGGCTCGTGACTCTGCCTTTGCCGGGTCCGACAGGATGCGAAGGTTTGCCTACCAAGAATGATGATTCTTGGAACATTGCACCCGTGACCCGGTCCAGGGTGCCGGTTGTCAATGCAGCGCTTACGACGTTTACAGTACCGGTAGAGCCCTCGGTGGTCTTTTTGAGAGGCAGTTCTCGACCAGGTCAGGTCCCCGAGAGCGTGGATCGCGGCCTGAGTCTGACCATGACACCCCCGCAGGCTCAACCGTTCACGCACTCAGTGAAGAGCCCCGTTGATGGTCGAAGACCACCGGGATGCCGTCATGATCAAACCACGACAAATGGGGAACGTGCGAGATCCGTGTGGGATGGGCACGTCCCTTGTGCATTTAAGGCTGGCCCGGGTGCCCTGGACTCGTCTGCGATGTGAATCTGACCGACTTGAACTTATCCATGAACCTCTTTCCCTGGAGCCTGACTCTGAAAAGTGCGTGGGGCAGCGTCTCGTTGTTTTCGGCGTGTACTGACAGTGGCGTCGACCTGGTCCTTTTCTTTCTTTCTTAATTTTTTTTTTTTCGTTGCTGCGTCGTTCCCTGCCTTTTTTTTCATAGTCATCGCATGCTCATTTCACAGTGTCGCGATCGCATGTACGGTCTTTCGGTTGACGTACCGCTGGTATAGGGCTTGTTTTTGGTGGGAAGACGCGTTCGCTGCGTTCGCACTCGTGGTGGACGTGGTCTGTTTGGTGGCGACCTGGCTCGAGGCGCCCGCGACAGGTATGCGCCCCGTTCCCTACCCCTCTTTGATCGAGCGCTGGATGAACCCGTGCCCGATCTCAGCGCAGGGGGTGATGCCCCCCATCGACACCGTCACCAACTGGATGGCCGCGATCGGGTTCGCCTGCGTGCTCTGGTGGGTGTCCCCATCACACGGCCGTGCCCCCCGCTGACAGACGCGCGTCCCTGTAGGGCATGTCGGACGAGCATTCTCTTCTCGATCGTGCGGGTCGCGAACCCGTCGCAGCAGTTCCGCCGCATCGCGTTCGTGATCGGCTGCTCCTTCCTGGTCATGTGGGCCGCGCTGATAGGCCAGCGGATCCACGTCTGCCTCAAGAGCAACTGCCTGATCGCCGCCTCGGTCGGGCTCTCTCAACTCATCAGTCCGTGTTCTTTCCCCCCTCCGTGTGTGTGTGCGCGCCGAGGTCTCATCGCGCGACCTCCTCCCCCCTTGTAGCGGACGTGATTTCGGACGCGTCGCTGGTCGTGCTCCCGATCTATGTCCTGCGAAAGACAAAGATGAACTATCGACGGCGGGTCATGGTGTACTCGGCATTCTCGGCGTCGTTGTTGATCACCGTGATATCGATTTTTCAATCCACCCTGCTCTTCTCGGTGCACTCGAACGGGATCATCGTCATCGGCCACGTCAAGGTGCGTCTGAGCTTGCCCCCCGCGATCTCGCTCTCGTTCATGCGCACGCGTGGCGCTGTGCTGACGTGCTGCGTTGACAGACGGCGGTCGCGCTGATCGTGTGCAATCTGCTCGTGATCGTCGCGTTCTTGTACCGCGCGTGTCGCCGGGGCGTCGATCTTGACGCGAGGGAGGAGGCGATCTCGTTCACCAGCGTGAATCTGGACGCGTTCCTCCCCGAGAGCACCTTTGACAAGTACAGTGCGACAGCGGTCGAGCGGCGGTCGGCGGTGTCGGCGACGACGTCGCATTCGAGGACGAGCGAGACGGTCGAGGACGGGTCGGTAGTCGAACGCAGTGGAGGGCCGCGGCGCTCGGCGGAAACGTGTGCGTCCGAGTCGGACGGGAGTCTGAGGACTGTGTTGGAGAGCACGGCATGACGCATAGACGATATTTTGCTTTCATTTCATTCACGTATTATACGGAGCCATGGTGTACAGTTTCAATGTCACGGACTTTGAGGATTCCCTATGGTATGGTACGTGTAAAGTAGTCGACATGCAAAAAAAAAGTACATACATGAGTACACGGACAGTTTTCTCTTCGTAACGATTAGACCCTACTAAGCATTCGCACTTTCAAGCAGTGATTCGGAGCCAGCTGCTCTGGTATGATGGTATATATGTTGATCTTCTCTGCCGTCCGTGATTAGAAACCTTCTGGGAACGTGAATAGCTAGGTGAATGGCCTTGTCGTAGATGAGGGCAGAAGATGGGTTTCCTCGCTATGATCAGTCATTGTAAGTGCGTGCGTCAGTTTCCCCCTCGGCACCAAATTCCTCGAGGGACCGTGTCGGCCTTGTGTGAGATGCGATACAAGGCGATGATAGTGACGAGCATATTACATACAATCACTGAGAGCGCAGCCTGCAGTGTCCAAGAGGTCGGCTAACAAAAAGACGCCTTTCATGAGACCGCAATGATGAGCAGGAAATGAGATACTTGCCTTGATGTGCGCAATGATGGCAAGTCCTGGTATGTCGGGCTTGAAGAGAACCACTGCTTGTATGGTCGCAAGAACGTGGAGGACCACGCTCACAGAAAACGCGGCGAAGAGGACGGTGTACTCAACCCGATGCCACACAAGAACATGATCAAGAATGCGATCAAGAGTATGTCGCCGAGGCCGTCCGTTACGTCAAGAAGAAGGCTCAAGATATCAAACTATCAGTCACTGAAGAGGTCCTCACCAATTGTCTGACAAGTCGCGATGGCATGCGTGATCCCACATGCGCCGTCGAGCGATCAAAGCGAAGCCGATGCAAAGAGCAATTCGTTTCAACACGACTCGCGGTTGCGAAACGCGCATCATGAATGTCAGGATGCTCATTCTCGTCGCCTTGGCATTCGCCGCATCTTTAACCCAAATAGTCACCATCACCGTAAACAGGCTCACCACACGACCGAGGACGCCAGAGTGCCGAACCACTGGCTAGCTGTAGTAATATCACGGTTACTGCAGTTGACTCAAGTGGAATCTCAGTAGCAAGGCGCTCTTACCGCCAGATATGAAATTTTTGAAGATGACACAGATCAGCCTACTAGTAGAGCATCATTCCACCACATCAGTGCCATAGACAATTTGTACCAAAACCTAAGTAGGGTCCAGAGTATCGCAGAACAGCGGAGAGCTGCTGCGGTTGCTATGGCGTGACTCGGAGGGTGAGTAGAAATAAATTTTACTAGGTGACAACGAACGAGATCCAGAGAAGACAGGATTCACCAATCGTTATCGTTCCACGTTGGACTCATGGTGTGCCAGGGTGGGCGCGTCGGGTCAGTGCGGGCGATCGCAACCAGGAGGTCCGGCAATATCGTTTGTACAGTGGAAACCGACCCGGGCCACGCGAGCAACCTCAGGCTCTGCCAGTGCGTTTTAGGCTCAAGCCACCAGCGGGTTCTCACGCACGCTGTGGGTCTGAACACTAGGACAGAGCCGTGATGGCGACTCAGACTTCATCCCAGTCACCGATAGAGACGGTCTTGAACGAGGCCATGACCAGATTGGTGAGTTTGCAAGTTGTATGGATTTACAGATTTCATTATGTTCCTTCCTATGACTAGATTCTAAACAGGAGTCCAACCCCTTCCTATGAAGAACGATCTGCCATGATGTGGGATGCCTTGGAGAGGAAGAAGGTCGCTGTGACCCTCCTCGCTTCAGCGCAGAGTGATATTGAGACACAAGCTTCGTTCATGATCGAGGAGAGGGGCCTCGATGAGACCATTCGATTTCAAGACGCACACTACAACATTGGAGATACATACACCGCCATCGGTAAATTCATCATAGCGGCGACCCGTCTTACCGTTGCTTCCCCTTCCTCGGATTCAGAGCCGATCTGAGAAGATTCGGTAGGCATCCCCTTTTTCTTGTTATGCTCAACTTGAATGTCTCATGAGTCACTGCTGTCTAGAAGCACGTACTATCATAGTAGTCCCTTTTCACTCCGATTTCAAGTCAGTCAGCTTGCCAGTAGAGTCACGGTGTATAGGGGACTTTCAAGCTTAGAGTACTAGTACTACAAGCAGGAGTTCCCAGTGGGTACATCATCATCATGGACCAAATCTGCCAGTGAGTGATGACTCGCTTGAACTTGAGTTTCGTGGAAATATTATCGTCTTATTTGTCAAATGGTGAGACCGGACTGGGTTGCGCGCAGGACCAACTCGGACTACTAGTACTAGGAGTCCTTCAGCACCCAAAACGAGTCCAAGTCAGTATCACGGTATTACTGGTAGTGACTTCAATGAAGTTGATCATCCTTGATCATTGCTTGCAACCTCACCCCCGGCCCCCACGCACTGCCAGTGACTGCGACAATGGTGACCATGGTGCTGGGACTCTGAATCGGTTTGGACGTCACGGTGTTGAACCTGAGCATGTTACTAGGGTGCCAGGGAATCAGGTACCCAGTAATGCAGTACGGTGTTGGCTAGCCTGTAAAGATCTCGATCTTACTTTGTTGACAGTACCTACAACATTGCATCATTCTCAGTGATGCTAGTCTCAGATCAATGATTGATTCCTACCCGATCGACATGATCCTAATTCACCCCTTATTAAAATCCCACCCACCTTCAAAGCTTCGCTCACCTGCCAGACTTCGCCTACGTATGTCAACGAGAAAGGGCCAACCGAAGGAATGCGAGTCATTGCTGACAGTCAAGTAAGGTTAAACCTCCAAATCAGACCCAATACTTTAGGTGCAACAGTTTAAATCGTTTCACTTTGGTACATGTGCACGAAATGCTGGCGCTAGACCTGGCGGGTTGACCCGCAGCAGTGCGGTAAAGCGCTAGCACTTGCCGTCATGTTGGTAGACTGATTATGTGGTCCGATCTCGTCATCGCCTTCGCATAAGGGGGAAACGCTGCCCGGTTTGAGGTTAGTGTGCGAGAGAGAGGATGTCTGGGCCGTCGGGTCCCCTTGCTGTATCCGCCAGGCACCCTCCTCCAAGGATCAGGGTCTGTATGGTAACGCAGAGGGGGATAGGGAGTCGGGAGGGGCGGTATCGAGCCTGCGAAAGCTCTCATCAGGGAGCTTGACCGCTACCCCGACCGACATCCTTCCATAGCTGTTTAGGAAGCGCCCAGCCGCGACTCGTCTGGGGAGTGGGCGGGGGCAACGGCCACTGGGTGTGATGTGCGTGCACGACACGGAACGGGCTGGTTGCTAGTGGGGGAAGGGAAGCGGAGGCTTCGTCTCGGCAAGGGCCAGCTTATAAGGCACGCTCCCACGGCCCGGGGCCAACGGAACCCTTTCGGATCGTTCGCCCTGCACGTATCGCTCCCATGCAGGTCTGTGCTGGGGTCCACCAGCACTCTCACCATACATAGGGATTCGATAAACGACACTAATGCACATCTCCCACCCCACGCCGTACCTTGTGTACGTGCGGTAACTGCTGCGGTTCTCTCATGCCGACATTCGACTCATCGTGTCACCTTGACTGACATGCTCACCCCCAGCTACATTGACAGCCTCTTGAATGGTTCTCTGTTAATAGTCCTATACCCCGCCAGCGATCACGAACATGCGAGGGGCATTTAATCACCCTTGCCGTTGTATCCCTCTCTAGGTGCGATTATTCCCGCTACGTAAGTAGTGGGTTCTTAGGGGGCTGGAAATTTTTCGTCTATGCAGGGATTTCGGAAAACATGCACCGCCACACACAGCCTCTCTTCTTTTGGGAACATGGACAGCCACATGCACTCACTGGTACTCTTCTTAGGGGGGAGCT
>JBBPOD010000916.1:0-13047 GCA_038091255.1 Tylopilus intermedius | reverse complement strand
CATTCTCCATCCGTGCGTCGTCTTTTTCCCCACCTCGATTTTTCACTGACCCTGACCCTAGAGTACGCATACAATTTCTTCTAACCCTCGCCGGTAAAGTCACATCCCTCCCCCTGCCGCTGCGCCGTTGACTTGGCGAAACTCAGTTGTCTGCTCACTGCGTCATCTACACGGCAGGGTGCCTCGAGCGATGCTGATCGTCAAAAGCAAACTCGAAGGAGGAAAGAGGTTGCCCCGTCGTTGAGCATGTCACACCAGACCTAGGCAGCGACGTCGACCAGACTCGGTCTCAAACGCAAGAGCCACCTTTAATAGATTCCAGCCAGCTCAGCACTATCCTCACCACATTTCAACGCGGGATATATTCCCAGACGTGGTCCCCGACAACCCTCCCGGAACCGGCAAGGCGTCCCAAAGTACCTCTGAACCCACTCCCCACCAACCAACCCCCATTATTCAGCCTTCCCCTTGTCATCGAACACTCCCACTTGGATCCGCTAGTCGCGTCCCCGAAAGCGGACCGGGTTTCCTTCGGTGCACCAACCAGCTCCAAGGCTAATCTAAATGTGACGTCGCCAACGCCGGACAGATGTCCATTCCGTTTTTTTCCTCCCACAAACGCAACCCCGACGCCGCGTGTGCATGTATGCTGTGGCCGGTGCTGGGAACTTGAAGAAACATAGTGGTTGCGCGTCTCTGGCAAAGTGAGTATCTCATTCTGACGTGAGGCATATCGTGTGATTCATTCCTTCGCGACGTAGATGTCCAGTGTCATGCGAAGGGACCGTCTTTCGACGGTGGCGTTACTGGACTGAAGATGCAAGCATTGACATTGCTACAAGAGCATAGCAAGGTTCTACTTTCTTCATGTAGATGCAAAGAACACCTCGCGTTGTGTTCAATCCGCCATCGCGCCATCAAAGGAGCTGATAAGACAAAACTGACTGCGTCCGGTAACCATCTCACTTGTAGCAAAGGATGAGCGCTTGCGGCGTTGTTTTTCCTGCTGGGAACTGGATCGTTCTTGAGGTGATACCCTAGCAGCGGACTCACCGCGACTCGGATGAGGCCCAACATTTCTAGGTGTGCGCTATTTTCAACCATTCTGTCGTAGGGAGTAACTGATGTTGTTCGAACGCCCTCTAAAGCAGTGACCATGTCTATCATCTTGGCATGGCTATTCCTTGGTGTTGCAATTAGCTTCGTGTCGCGGTCTTCTTCTAGATTTATCCCACACCTTTTTGCGTCACATATACGATCAGTCCGCGTGGTCCCAATTGTACAGCCCCAGCCCCATGGTGAATATATGTGAACTAGGGCTCCATCTTTGAGCAATATCCCACTGGTCAACCGTTTCCTCCCTCCTAATCCACTACAACTCATTGGGGATCTTCGAATCTGGGAATCATCATGTATGAGTCGGTCACTTGCAACTACACATATACACGCTTCATTGATGCTCTCTGCGGGCTCCCAACGCGTGCGCAAGGATGGACGTGGTGTACCTCCCACTGGGCTGCATACTAGTAGTCTGTTCTGGTTCTGTGACACATTGCGCATTTGCCTCCTGGTACTGTCACATGATCCACATACATAGCTGATGCGCCAGAAATTAAAGCTGCGATCTAAGACGATACACCTGCAAATGCATCCTTTCAAATGATCCTGCGATGTTGCAGAGGCCCCAAAGGTACTTCCCTCAAGTAGGCTCGCAATGCTTTGCAACCACACAAGATATTTTTATGAAACCGATAATCCAGGCAATTTGAGGATACCAAGTGACGGAATCGTTCTTCACAATAAATAAGAAAGCAGCGCGAAGAAGACAGCGCTTTTTGCAAGGCTGTAAAAGAAACCATTAGTCGACTCTGTTAACACCTTGTCGGGTAGGAACGCACCGACTATTGACTATCGGTCCGTAAACGCTTCTGCGGCCGTTCTACATCGGCTTCAGGCGTGTCCAATCCTCGCTTTTGCGACTGAGCGGGATCGTCGGGTGTATACCAGTCCATGTCCGAAGGTGACGGTGGCACAGGGTCCACTTCTGGTCCCGGACCGTCATCAGACAGTGGCAATGCTGGCCCTTCAAAGTCTCTCTCCGTCAGAATCTGTCCCTGGAGAATCCTGCCCATGTGCGTGTGCCCGAACGGTCGCCCTCTCGTTCGAATGGCAAGCAACGACATCACGAACGGCAGCGGTGAACCCGAGAACATCATCTCCATCTCTTCGAGACCGCCAGGAATGTTGAACAGATTCCGTGGGATCACCGCACCGCGCGGGGAGTCTTTAGTAGGTACGTCGAGGAATTGGCACAGCCTGAGGTATGATTCATAGTCTCTCAGATAGAGCTGTCCGGCGAACACGTTCAGCTGGTCGATCAGTGTCCATGGTGGTATCCAGTCGAAGGGCAGGGGAGGGATGGTATATAATCTGAGATCGTCGGAGGGCTTCATTCGCTTTGACGTTCGTGGTGAATACAAATGGAGGTGGACATGATCGCTCGCCCTGATATCTCGCATTAACCGGTCTGCTTCAAACGGGCTCAGGAGAACGAGTACCCGATCGTTGGGACTCTTATTAGAGAGGATCCACTGGACGGGTCGCAAGTATTGATCCATGGTTCCTTGCGTGGATTCAGGCTTGACCGTTCTACAAAAGTCTGCCGTCGCCAAGACGAATGGACTCCAGACGTCTGCTTCGCGAGTAGCCGCAGAACTTCTTTCCAGTGTTCTGAAGACAGGTACGAAGGCACTGCCAAAGTGTATGGGGGGGATGACACCAGTCTTGACGAAGGATATGACGTCTTGATGGAGAACGTGTTCCACTGGCTCAGCCTTGGGAGGCAGCTCTACCTCCCGTTCTCGCTCCCGCTCGCGATGGACTTCCCGTTCATGTTCTTCTTCCATCTCTGCACTCGGAAGGGACAGAACTCCGATGTCCTTGCAACGTTGCCTGATCTCAGGATCCAACATCGATAGACTATTCGACATATTCCTCTCCCGGGGTGCATACAGATCAACCAAGGATTTCTGTTCCTGCTGCAGCCATGCATCCGACAGCTGCTCTCTTGTGTTCTTGCCTTCGAGGAGCCGGGACCAAGCATCTTGTCTCGACTTATGGTCCATGCCTTGCTGTGCCCAGTAAGGAGCTCGTTGGTGAATATCGTCCCAGGTTTCGTAGATTGCCCAACGCAGGATATCGGCTGTTGTCAATGGGATGCTGAGATCAGCCTTGCCTGTTGCTGCACGGATGTTCCGATCGACCTTGGGCGGTGCGAAAAACATTACGGAGTGACCATTTCCCAATTTACGCATCCGCATGCAACCTGGAAATCATCAACCATGAAATTCGCAGACCAAATCGTGACCTGAAAGCAAACCTTGCACAAGTGCATCCTTCGTCACCTTGGGACCTAGTGTAACGGCTGCTCGCGATCCAATCGGGAGTTTGAGGTCAGTACCCCTCGTGTGGGCGTGATCCAAATAGACAGCACAGCGACCCAACTGTTGAGAGAGCACCGACGATGACAAGGGCGATATAGAACCGTGCCGGTTGAGTACCACGAGTTCATCGGCGTCGAAAAAGATGGCACCAATAGCATCACTGGAAATCTTCAGCCATTCTTTAGCCACTTTGCCATTGGGAAGATCAAGAATTTGTGAGCCAACGTCAATCAACACACGAATTTCAGGTTCTTGCGAGGCAATGAGGCGGAGGAACGTATGAGTGTCCCATTGTTCGTCGCTCTTGTGGGCTATCACATAACAGTTATTTTCTCGCTGGAGAAGATACGCGAGCACCCTGGAGTTGGTTCCCTTCTGATGATCAAGGTCGCGCTGTGTAATGGACATGGGTAACAGCCATTGGCCATCGTTCGTGCCAGAAAATCCTGTCTTCAGACTCAGTAAAATTGTTTGACAAGAGATGAGCGCTGAGCCAGAAACTTTCTTACTGGTTACCAGTTTCTCCCTGTTCTCTGTTAGGTCCCAGCTAGAACCAGACAGTTTCCAAGAAAATTCTTTTGCCTCCTTCGGAAACACTACTTGGCACAGGAAGAAATCTATCGTTGCTTGATTTCGTGAGAAATGTGGGAATATGACGTTGTCCCACTCGACCCACGACCTGAGGTTGACTTTGTTGGGTTCGCGAAGGGAGTCCGGTGCTGACTCGCACTCTTCGATCCAGAGTGCGTATTCAGCGTGTGGGTCGTCTTGGTTGAATAACATTTCAAACGAAGCCTCTAGTTGCTGCTTGCTGAGGCCGCCATAGTAGTAGGATAAGCACGTTAGAATGATAGTGAGATCTGGATGGCCAAATTGGGTGTTAGGTGCTGGTACATCTTTGGCACGATATGGAACAGCAAGCATTGTTAAAGGTGGTTTCCATGGGGGATCAGGGATGCAAAGACCATAGTCGACACGCCATCTTCGCTCTGAAAGCGAATACAAAAGGATGCTAGATGTCAGGAGGCCACGCAGTAATAGTAGCCTGCTCCAGAGGTGTCTCTGATCAGAGCTCGTACTAGTAGCGTATTCCTCCACCCTCTTCGCTGTATCCGGAATTTGGAGCACGTCTTCATCGGATATGAAACTGCGAATGGCGTTTTGCAATCCTGATGGGAGATGTTGGAAGCCCAATGTGGGAAGCCGTCCAGACATCACGTCTTCCGTAATCAACGAGATCAGACGTTGACCGATAGCGCGACTGCGTAAGATGCGAACATGAGGAAACGCTCCGGGAAAGCCGGATTCATACTGCACGGAGTCTGGGGCATGTGTGGACAGGGAATGTAGGTGGTGCTTCACGAGCCGTAGGACCTGTTGAGTAATTGTCCATCGGTCAGGATATCCATCCAGATGTTTCGGCGAGCCGAGCGTGTAAACCAATTGTAACCGCGGGTGAAGGATGTCGTCGCTCTCGTCCAGAATGTCTCGAACATGTGCATGAATCCACTTCTGAAGGCTGGCCCACTTGGATGAGCTATCAGAGGCATCGTGATCATCCCCATGGCGCTTCTCATTATCGACGAAGTGGGCAACATCCGTCTCGACCGAGTGGCTGCCAGTCGGCGCTTGGTTTGTCCATGGCGATTTCCCACTCGTAATGCTGTCCTTTAGTAGCTGATATCCAACAATTAGTTTAACAATAATCAGCTATTATTGTCACGATCCTCACTGATTGGAGCGACACGGCGGTCGTGACATGGTTGTAGATGTTCTGTAGCCTTGACAGTGGTGGCTCTGTCTCCAGTTGCTCTTGACGTAGCTGCCGTTCTACACTCATCAGCTTGAGCGATATAACGTGCTCAGGCTGGACAAGCAAAATTCCACGCTCCGTCATGCATTGCCGCATGAGGTTGTGTAGATCATCGACTCCGAGACTAATGATCCTGTGTTCATCGTCGTATTTGGGCGTACGAGAAAAGGGTAAATGGTATATGGGTCTGTTCGCGAGCCCACCGAGGCGGGAAACCAATAACTCGAACATCTGGATTGTCAATGCCTTCGGAACAATGACACGAACAAGCTGTTTTCCATCCGCAAGTGCCGCGGCAGCGATCGGGATAATCACTGAAGATTTTCCTTCACCCATGTTGATCTGTGTCACCGTGTTATTGCGGGACCGTGGGGACATAAGCTCCATTGCAGCTTCTGCTTGGGCACGGCGAATGAGAAAGTTTCCTTGGATCTGACGACAATGAAAGTGGCATTAGTAGAGAAGAGAATTCGGATCGAAAATACCCACTTGGATCAAGAGCCAATCCGGGTGTTCTTCAGGACTCCACCCCTCACATCCCTCGTTCTCCAACTCCTTCAAAAACTCCTCGTTGAGACCGTCTAGGGAATATCTCAGCAATCTCCGAGAACGCTGAAGGTCCAAGAGGAGCAGGGCCAACGAGGTCAAGCATTTCTTCCAGAGTGGTGGGACGCCGACCGGTGAGGCAGATGCGAGATATCGCAAGAGGACATCCGCAGTCACTGCTGGCCATTGATGACACTGAGCCATAGCCTGTTGGTATAGATCGTCTGTCCTTGGACCCAGACACTTCTTGAGAATGTCCAGCGAGCGTAGATACCGGGCTCTGCACTGTCCAAAATACTCCTTCAGGTCATCTATGAAATCATCTCTCGTGACGCTGTACGTTGTTCGCGGCTCCAAACGAATTTGCCGTGCGCTGGCATCCAGGTGAGCGAGGTATGCACGTTGATATGGCAGGTCTGCCTGCAAGGAGGATAATAGTTGGTCCAGCTCCGCACGGATGCCATCTGACGATGTGATGTGTTTTTCGCATAGCAATGTGCAGCGGGCTGGCAGTCCTGGTGCTGGCCTGTTTGAAAACAACTGAGGGAGCGTTACGTTTCGTGGAAATATAGTCGAATGGGCAAGGGGGACTTGGAGTGGCTCAACTTGAGGCTCTGTCATGGTAGGAAAGCACATGTCAGGTTGGTTGCTGGAAGCACTTGAGCTCTTCCGGGAAATTTCTAGTAGGATTTAGATGACATACCGCGATAGACATGTAATCTGTTGCCGCTGCACATCATGAGCTTCCTTCAAGACTCCAATACCCGCCTGATACGCATCGCGATCCCAGTAATATCTTTTTTGGATCTCTTCGTATGCATCGCGAATTGGAGGATGCGAGATTAGAACGTCAACATGAGAGCGAACTAACTCTGACCCGGACCCATGAGTTTGAATCAGCGGTTTATGTTCCATGATTGATCGACATGCAGCCGACTGTAGAAGAGAAAGCGCTTCCTGAACTCCTGTTTTGCCCGTTAGTGGATCAGGCTGATACCGGTAGCTAGTCATAGCGTGCAAATTAGAGAGAAATCGCATGCTTTCCAGGCTACCGTTTCCTATGAAACAACCAAGCTCCGTATCCACATCATAAGTAAGATACCGTGACAATGCTGCTTGCCATCTTCCTCCCGGGCCAATCGAGATGTGGTTCGGATTGGCCGGTTCTGGACAGAATGGCTCGCCACCTGGAAGGAGCACACGTCTATGGATAAGTCCCTCCGGAATAATGGTGTGTGCAGAGTGAGCTTTTGGCCGAAGAACGAGGAAGTTCTCTAGACCTGAAAATGCCCCAACGCATTGATCCTCATCGTAAACCATGTCCTTGAAGTCATGAGACTCGAGTTCTTCCCATTCATTGACGAAAAACGACAAGCCAGGGCGAGGTAAAGTGACGGACAGCCGCAAAACGGATGCAGAATCGAGGGACGTCGTGACTACGAGATTCGTGGATTCATAAAGGGGTGAGACCTTCCAAGGCCTCTCTTTGCGCTGACTGATGATACACTTGAAAGAGTTGTGAAGCATTTCCCACGTTGGACTTTGGGTATCTACAAGGGTCTCGTGACCCTTGTTCATACGATACTGTCCAGATGCGCAATCAATCCTCCAGTGGTCAGAAGATTCTTCCCAAAGTCGTCCGAGTGGGCGTATCTCGATGAACTTCGCAGACAAGTTCAACCAATGAACATGTCTCTCGACAAGTGAGGGCGGAAGGTCATTTCGGAGCTTGCTCGAAGGAATCAATGCAAGCATATTTCTGCCAGTGGTTTCATCGCATTGCACTTGAAGTATCAAGTCATCATCTCGCCTCGAAAAGTGGACCTTTAGGTTCCTAGATTACGACGATCATGTTGTGTGGCATTTTATATTTACTTACCTTTCGTTTGGACAATATAGGGACAGTCATGAAATCCATTCCGGGAAGACTGGATTTGACAATGAATAATCCTTGCTGCGGGGGTCAGTAAGTATACTGACTCATCAAAAAGTTAGAATACACACATCTTGAAAAATCTGTCGGAATGCTGGAGAGTCCCTTATGTCATCCGGAAGTCCACGCAGTGACTGATCGATTTGTACTGCGGCATGTGAAGATCGGTCCGTCACGGTAGTGGCTTCGGTTGCATATGTAAGCCAACGATTGTTTGGGTACCGTAATCGCTCCCATCTTTGTGCACTAGGATGATGGATAACCGAAACTTTAGCAGCTGCAAGGTCAACGCCATAATCCGATGGATCGGCAAGAATTACATCTCCGAGTGTCTCTTCGAGCGCAGGAGAGAAAAGGTCATCTCGTTCACGCAGCAGATCTGAATAACCACCAATTCCTGGAGAGTTTGAGTTATGAATGTTGAAAATGATTTCACTATTCAAAAATGGACATACTGATTCCTGGCGCGGGGCGGAATGCGTGTATAAAGAAGGCGCAGGAAAGTAAAGCATCAACATCTTCGGGTGAACTCAGGAGCTTGCAAAGCGTAATGCGGTCAACATGAAACGTGCTTCGACAAGTGGCGGCCATATCGAGCAAGCGAATCCAGCAACTTGGATTTTTCTTCGTTGGTGCCATTGCCAGGTCGTATACTAAATCTTGGACCCAACTGAAGGTTTCCCTGCGCACCCTCCGAAGAAGTGTGACAACCCGCTCTTGCGTAGCGCTGGGAACGAGCAACCGGGTCAGCAACGATGAAATCGTATTCATCGACAGGCTATCCATCGAGCCAGCGCTGACATCCGCAAGAAAAATTTCTAGCTCGTCTAACAGGGTATTGCAAAAAGACGGGTCTTCAAGTTCTCGATGCCAGATCCATGTGCCTGTGCTCAGATCTAGTGGCCCAACCCGAAAGGCTATGTTGATAAGGAGGTAATAAATGGAACAACTGTCGGGATAGTCGTGATGGAAGCTGAGGGTTCTTCTGCGCAGCCCCTGCAGGAGATTGAGCCATTGGAGTGAGCCACCACTCCGCAAGTGAGCAAATGTAATGAATTCGTCAAGGGATAGATGGCTGGGGCAGTCTGTTTGAGCGGACAAGACATCGTTAGACGAGTGAGCAGTACTGTCCACATATTTTGCAATGTCTTTGGTGGAAAGATAATAAGGCTCAAGTCTAAACCATTGGAAACGCTCCTCGTCCCAGTTGTTGTGGTGCTCTGGCTTCCATATTGTGAATATCGGAGCTCGCTTCCAATGAATCTGGTCAGGACATTGAATGACATAGTGTAATGTCGGGACCATCCGAGAAGACTTTGGATAGAAGTAGGCAAAGTATATCTTGATGTGAAGTTGGGGTCCCTGGTGTCCCCTAAAGTAGGGCCCGAATGCAGGGTCATGTGCAAGTAGGTTGTATCCTTCCTGTGCAACTCGCCAGTCATTACAGAAAACATCCTCATCCTCGTTGATACAATGCAAGATGCGGGACACAGCAGAACGCCAAATACGGATGCACGGCGGACATTGCAGTTCGAACACGAAGACTTTTGCATGTAATGACAAGGCGAGCAGTTGTGGCTGTCGGAACCGTAAGACGGGCGTCTCCATGTTGTCAACCAATACCTACAGTAATACTTCTCATCGAATCTTCTTCAATGCGAGCTTTGAGCTCCTGAAGATCAGGGGATTGATCATAGTAACGGACGGGAAAACTGTCTTCAGTGAAGTTGTCCGACAGTACTGAGCACCCTAAACGTGATTGAACATGGCGCGCGGACAGGTATTGATACGCGCAGGCGAGACGGTGAAGGCTCGTTGTGGTGCGTAGGAATAGATTTTCTAGGGCAGCTACTGGGATTGCAGGGGGATAGTCGGCTAGCAGGGGGATCTTCCTCACCACCAGCTTATCAAGTGCCACATAAAGCTCGATCACCGTCAACAACCTGACGGATAGATGTTCCACTCCCCTGCGGTGCTTTCGAGCATCCACTGCATATTTGTCCATCAAGAACTCGAGCTGTGTGCAAGCCTCATCTGTATTGTCGACGCAGGCAAGCCAATCATCAATCCCCTCCTCGACTGATCGCTCGACGTCATAGATAGTAATTTCGGGGTCAGTAGCATATGCCTCGTCGAAAAAAGCTCCATCTGAAGACAGAAAGTCCTCAATGGTTCCGCGGTGTAGATGATCGGGACGAAAGGGAGTGTGAACCGATTCCTGGCCCTGGTTTTCAAGAAGATTGCGAATGTATTCTCGACTCCCTAGGAGTGAAAGCTGCGTATCCCTGGCGAGTTCATACTGGGAGGGGTTCCGAAATGGAGATTGACGGGCGCCTAGAACCTTCTGCCGGGTGTCAAGGATCTCCCGAAGATTAGTGAGCGTCTTCAGCACCATTTCGCAGAGCCAATTGGGGGTAAAGGACCCAAGCTTGTGAAAACGTCGAAGAATTGTAGATGTCATCGAATGAAGAAGATGGCCAGAAAGGTGTGCATTGCTATTGTCTCCTGCGAGAGTGCACATAAAGAAGAGTACGAATGACTTGTAGGAAGAACGTTCAAGACAAGGAATATCCGACATCCGGATTGCGACCCTGATGAGCAACCAGAGAGGCGAACGAGACCACGCATCCATGTCTGTATCATTAGTGTGGCTATGACTCGGAGCACGTTTGGTAACGCGAGAAACATCGGCTGGGCGTTGATCGCCCCGCGCGATGCCAGAAAGCAGCGTCGTGTGGATACTTGAGTGAACAGTACCAGGGATGCGATCGACACTCCGCAGGATGTCATCAAGCAGTGCATTGATATACTGGGGGTCAGTGGGGGAAGGGAGCGTAACATCCGAGTCGACAGCGTTGATATGAGAGAGAAATTCGGCGAATTCCGATTGGAAGTTCGGATCGTCCAAGACGGTGTTGGGTATCTCGACTGCCGATCCAGGATATGAACATATCAAGGGCCTTGGATTTTCTTCCACAGCGTCTTGGCTTGGGAGCACCTCGAATGCCTCAAATAGCGTACAGTCATCCCGTTTCGTGAGGATGATTGTAATATTTCGGGATTGGATAAAAAACACGAGGACATCTAGAAATTATTAACCCAAATCCATAGGAAATCAGCAATTTCACCTCCTGGTTGCAGTTCCCGCAGCTGGTAAATGACCTCGTCATAGTCGATTTCCTCCGCCTGAACGAAGGCTTGCAAATTGTCTAACATCTTTGCGATACGACGCCACTGAACTTGCTCAGAGGGTTCTATTCCATAAGCGCGGGCAGCAGCGGAGACTGCACGGACGAGTGCAATTGCGTGATTGTCCTCGGCGGTATAATCATCGTCGTTGTCATCGGGTGACTCGACGGAAGAGAAAACATGGATAACAGTGTATTTCAGTGACTCAGGAGTATGGATAAATACGGGAGACCTGGCTGCGTCGTCCGTCACGGTGGTCGATGTAGACATGGTGGTTTCGGGGCAACCGCGCGTAAACAAAGTCAAAGTCATACTTTTTCCTTCGAGGCTCCCACGCATCCGCAGACCACTTTCCCACTACAATGAAAACCTGTCCCCCAGACCATTCCTCCTCGAATGCTCCCCACCAACTGTCTATTCAGTCGACCCGCTCAGGCTATTTCTGCATGTCCGGCAGACCCTCCTACTCTCCCACGTAGCGCCCTCGCGGGGCCTCATCGCGGCTCGCGCGAGCCTCGCACACCTCAAAAAAAATTAATTCTTGAAAGTCATCGCTACTTCTCATGTTTCCCACACGACCGCCTCTTATTCGTGCCTGCCCTCACCATGCTGCCTTGCACGGCCCCTCTCAATAAGTATGCTACCCACCCACATTCACCCAATACACACATGGACATTGCGCACCCTCATTTACCAGATGTGCATGTTCACGACGACGCACCCTTGCCGTCTCCCTCTCACCGCCCTCACCCACCTTGCAACAAGGACATACGATGTGACGGTGATGATGACGACGCGCCCACGTGATGACATCAACGCGACGCGACACGACGAGCATGAAGATGTCAGCGCGATGCGACGTGCATGACGGACACGGCGAGGACGTCGACGCGACGCAACGTGCACGATGAACATGACGAGGACGAGGACGTCCACACGACGTGCACGGCGGACACAACGAGGACGAAGACATCGACGCGACGACCCGTGCAGTTGCCTAGCCGGGAGGGCAAGGTCAAGGGCTGACTGAACAGCTCACACCCACAGGATGTGTATGTCGAACTGCATCATAGACTCTGTACCCGACAACACTGACTGATCTCCGCAGTGCAAAACACGGATACAAGCCACGTCATTCAGGGTAAACGCAAAGCTGACAATGGTATCCGTCCTGCTGGACATCTTCAAGCATGAGGGCATCTCGGGGTGGCACCGCGGATTTCCAGCGACAATGATCAACTCCTTCTCCATGCGTGCGTCGTCTTTTACTCCTGCTCGATTCTTCACTGACCCCAACCCTAGAGTACGCGTACTTCTTCTACTCCTTCCTCCGCACCTACGTTATCTACTACCGCCGAGCTGTCTCTCGGCGCAGCAACTGGAGGCCTCTCCCAAATTTTCACCAACCCCGTCTCCGTCATTGCAACTCGACAACAAGTCGGCTTCTCATTACGCGCTCAAAAGCCAGCGAAAGTTACCTACCTGAGACCGACTCCGACGGCAAAGGCGATGACAATTCATTCTTTGCCGTCGCGCAAGAAATCATCCGCAAGGATGGGGTGACGGGTCTGTGGTTTGGTATCAAATCAGGCATGGTGCTCACCATCAACCCTGCGAACACCTATGGCACGTATGAACGGCTGAAGAGCATCCTCTCGTTTGCGCCGGGGGCCACAGCGGGCGCGAGCGACAAGCTCACCTCGGGATTGACTTTCTTACTCGGCGCATTCAGCAAGACACTTGCCACGATCGTGAGTTGTTTAGTTGACCTGTCCACGATCTCGTGTCAAACGCAGGACAGGTCACCTATCTGTATATCATGGCCAAAGCGCATCCAGGCACGCTCGTCTGAGCGTGACAAGGAAGAAGAAAACGTAATACCAGGGAGTACCCCATCCCTCACACCAGCCTGCGAAGCCAAAACAGACAGGGGCAGTCAGGCTTTTGATCCGTGTACTTCAGACGGAGGGATTCATCGGCTGGTGTCAGGTATGGCGCATCTTGATTGCGCAAGGTCGCTTGTGTCTCCTCGAACTACTCCGCCCATTCTCGAATACCACAAGCCCTGCTGTTCGTATCCAATGAGGAGAGAGGGGAGTGAGGACGGCGACAGAGTGAATGAG
>JBBPOD010000915.1:0-13048 GCA_038091255.1 Tylopilus intermedius | reverse complement strand
GCTGAGTGTCCATGTCATCCGGTCTGTACGACTGTAGCTAGTGTGTGGAGCTTTCTGGTCCAGTTACACCGCGACGACGTCGCGCTGAACCAGTCGAGCCGGACATGCGACCATTGAATGAAACCGTAGGACAGTAAAGAGTGTGCGAACATTCTTGCCAGTGAATCGACGCCATAACACCGCATAAAGTTAAATCTTCTCATAATAAAACCATGAGGTACTGGCAGTCAATCTGAGACGTCTTGGCCACTTCTGCCCTCCGCCTTAGCCTGCTTCACGATTCGATTTAGCAACCCTAGAAGATAGAACGCGAAGACCTCAGAAACGACTCGTCACCTGCACTGTATATGGTCTCCTCAGATACCTACGCCTCTACAAACGGGATCGTCGCCAGTTCGAATGAACTCCCAAGCTCTGTGTCAACCGAGTACGATACCAATCCAGAAATGGAGCTCATTTTCCTTGGGACGGGTACATCGGGTTCAGTACCAACCTTGGATTGCTTGACGGCACCTCCAAGTAGACCACCTTGCAGGACCTGCCTCTCGACGCTCACTCCAGAGGGAAAGAAGAATACCAGACGGAACACATCAGCTGTAGTTCGGGTGACCACGGGCAAAGATGGGAAGAAGACGTAGGTATTCCTTCACTCTCCGAAATGCCTCGTGGTTCGTCGGGTGAATGAGCGTCGTCATGTTTCAAACAGGACGCTGGTAATAGATGTGGGCAAGAACTTTCTGGCCGCCGCTGCGGAATGGTTTCCAAAATATGGATTGCGGGAAATCGACGCCGTGCTCATTACCCATGCACATGCTGATGGTGGGTCTACTTGTGTGAACGATGAATCATACGATAACCTGCGATTCAGCGATAAATGGACTGGATGATTTACGAGGTGATCATTCCACAACTTATACCACTGAATGTTGTATTGAGATAGGCTGGTGACGAACTAACAGGATGGACCCTGGGGGGCGCGATACAGAAACATATAGACGTCTACGTTTCTCAAGACACGTATAGAGAAGTTCGCAGGGCATTTCCATACCTCGTGGCCAAGGAATTTGCTTCAGGAGGGGGCGACGTGCGTTTCCCAGAATGTGGATTTGTTCTGACCCTCAGGAAATGCAGGTTCCTGAATTCAAGTGGCATATCATAGAGGATAAAGTCCCATTTGAGATTAAAGACACCGGCATTCGGATTACACCATTTCTAGGTGAGGAACCAGTGCTGGGGGTACTACTTTAGAGTTCAGGTTACTGATCGAATTGTCAAGTGCACCACGGGCGTTTATTCACGCAGACACCGGATGTGCCAGCTGGACATGCAGGCGCGGAGACAATCCCCAAGATTCGACCATACCTCTGCTTTGGGTTTCTTGTACACGATCGCATCGTGTACATGTCTGATGTGTCGCTGATACCTGATGAAGCATGGCCGGTTATTCTGGCACACGACCAGAAATCGGTGCTTGTAATAGACTGCCTGCGGCTCAAGGAACACACGTCTCACATGGGGGTGCGAGGGGCGGGAAGTGTGATACGGAGGATCGGGGCAAGGAGAAGTTATTTGACGGGGTTCAATCATGATATGTCACACGAGGAACTCGTGAGGATTGGAGAAGGGGTAGCAGGTAAGGAGGGGGACGTGAACGTGAACGTGAGAAAGGGCATCGATATGATGAGGGATGGGCTGGAGGGGGAGGAGGTACACTGGATTCGGCCGGCACACGACGGGCTCCGTGTGGTGGTCTTGCCGAACGGACGCGTGTGTGATGAAACGTACGGGTAATTTAGTCACGTGACTGTGATAATATAGACGATGGTCAATTTAGCGTTGGTCGTTGCAGGGGTCGTCGTCGGTCATGAGGTTCTTCTCGCAGTCCTTTGTGTACGAGTAAGTCTTTCTCTTTATCTTGATATCGTCCCCCTCACCAACGACGCCCACAGCGATCCCTGGTCAATCGTCTCCCTCGCCTTCTTTCTCCGCTACCCAAACCCATATGCATCCCACGTCGTCTCTTGCGACGTCGTCGACCGCAGACAGACCGACTCGGGATCCCTTCTCACAACCAGACTCATCCTCAAGCGTGGAACCCTCCCAAGATGGGCCCCCAGGGGCATCGTCTCTCGCACAGAGTCGTGGATCATCGAGGAGAGTGAAGTCGACCCCTTTGGAAAAGTAGTCAGGTGCAGCACGAAAAACCTGGACCACGTCAAGGTCATGCAAATCGAAGAGACACAGCTCTTCCAACAGGCTCAAGACGGGTTTGTACCCTCGCTCCCTCATCCCTTTCATATCCCCTTGACCCCACCACACTTAGGAGAACGATCCAGACGACCGAGGCTTATATTACCTCAAGGTTCGGCTGGGGGCTCACCAAGCGGATTGAGAACCACGGGTTGGCACGCTTCAAAGCTCATGTTCAAAGGGTGCGTCATTGTCATGTCCCCTTGTTCGTTCTACTGACATGCATGACAGTCTCGCCAGGGTGTCTCTCTCATGATGGACTTCATCCGCCAAGCCCGCCTTCAGCCTATGGCGTTTGGTTCATACATCTCCACTATTCATTCCGACATGTCCTTCGTCGTTCCGGACACCTCCGCACCATCTTCCTCTGGTAACCAACCCGGTCACAAGCCAGAAAATGGCCGTCCTTCCCCTTCACAAAACGATAGCTGGTTTGACAAGATTTGGGGAGCGGGTCACTAATCGATTGGAAAAAAAAGCTGTTATTGTGCTACCGTATATTGTTCGTATCGCTCACTTTTGACATCCCCACATATTGTGTATCATTAGCAAACGTAATACCACACCATTGACGCTGTCCTCTGAGCATTCCACAAGCGTGAGTATCGCCCTGTGCGGTTCTCATCAGCGGCGGCCACATTGACATGTAAGTAAGTGTATACCACTGTCAAGTGTGACACGCTATCCTCGCGTCCCGCTCCACCAATTATCGTGGCGGCATGTACTTTCCGACGTCCGCAGCCAGACAGTTGTCAAGCATCCCAGCACTGCCAGATGTACCGCTCGACAACATACTCGCCCTGGAGCCCAGTCCCCGCAAGTCCCTCTTTTGTGCCATCACTCGACATGCCATCACCGTCTGGCGTGTCCGGGTACGTTCAATACTCCCTCCAGCGTGCGCGATCACTGACCCCCCTCCGCCAGCCGCCCACACCTTTGGCGCATCTAGCGAGGTCTGAAACATCTCTCATAGAACATGGTGACAACGTTGCCGTGACGTGGTCTCCGGATGGAAACAGGATCGTCATCCAGGTGCGCTCCGTTCGCGGTCGCGCGTCGCTCCGCTTCATTCTCATATCTTTCAGACGACCTTCTCATATCTCGTGTTGGTCACGGTCCATTGCATACCTGACACTGCGGTGTATCAGCCGCCGGACATCCCACCAGGCGTCCAGCACACATTCCTTGCTGGCGCAGGGGAGGGACTCCCGCTTCAATCACTCAGCCTCGCTTTCGAAGGTGTTATACGTGCCGAGGGCCAGATACTCAGGTAAACTTTCTTTGTTGCGGGGCATACTTCATCGAGATACACATTTCCATCCAATAGCGTTTCGCCACGCAAACACCATCTGGCGTTCTCCACGAGCTCTCCGCCAGCCATCCAGCGCATCCCATGGCCTTCATACGACGACGTAGATGTCGAAAACGACAATTCCCGGAGGTCACTGTTCGGTTACGATACATGGGTCTTGAATGACCACGAGCTGCCATGGTTGGTGGACAGCGATGGTGCGTGCCGCACTTGCTTGTACTATCGTGACTTGTTTAAGGTTGACTTGTATTGGTAGTCGCTGTCGCAAAGATCATGTACTCAAGTTCCGGAGTAGAGACATGGGTAACCACGGATGGAAGAGCCTACTTCGTGCGACTGGAGGAGAACTCACAAGGGGAGGGGACTGTTGTTCCTCTAGACAGTGAGGACGAACCTAGTGGTGGTGTGAGCGTGAAATCTAGTCCTTGGTGTTTATATGCTCAAGATACTCTTCCTGCAAAGGATCCCAAAGCGGGCGCGGGTGAAAAAACCCAGGACCAGGATTCACCAGCACTTTCTGTTAGCTCGGACTCGTTACCAAGCGAACCTCGCTGGCAGGGAACTTGCATTCACAACTTTGAGGTTCCACGGTGGGTACAAAAGTCTCGACACGTCGAGGGTAATGGCCCTAGCCGCCGCGGCCCCGTCTACAAAGAGCCACGTCGAGCTGTAGAGGTTGCCGTCAATGCACGATTTTCTTTGGTCGCTGTTGGTACATATAGGTATGTTCGTGTCATGCTACTGCTCTCTACGAAACTTAGTATCCCAATGTTTTCAGTGGCTCCATCGAATTTACTGCATTCCCAACACCAGAATGTCGTGCACCAACACCCCAGATTATAGACACCCCAAACCCATCTAATCGCCCACTTGGACAAGTATCTACAATGGAATGGAGCTCGGATGGCTATGTCCTGGCAGTTGGTTGGGAGCGTGGATGGGCAGTCCTTAGTATCGGAGGACGCTGCCTTGCCTCGGGGTTTGGAGTTGATGACGTCGACACTGCAAAGTTCCGGGATGCATTCATGAATGGGGTCAAAGATTTGGTGAGCCACCACCGCCGTGGAGAGGTTCTTGTTTATTCAGAACTGAGAATGATGGGGTAGTTTTGGGCCCCAGGCAATTTCGAACTGTTAGTGCTTGCTCAACCAAGTTCAAGCAGTGAGTCTCTATACTATATACGTGTTCATGCTTAATACGGGCTTCACAGAGCTGGATGTACAAATGTTCATCCTCCCATTTGCGAAAAGTGCGACAACGTGCCAGCATTCCCCAGTTCGTGATTTCCTATGACGTAGAGTAAGTCACTGATTTTTATTAGGACAACACTCGCTATGCCTTTCTCCAAATGGACGACCGTGGACTTATATACCGTGGAGCAGATCAACCAGATATGAGCATTATAAATCCGGAATCTGATGTTTGGCAGCATATAAAGGCAAGATAACAGGTTCGGTTCTTTCGCCTGTCAGTTCATCTTACCATCTTGGACCGTCTGCAGATTCCTCAACCATATTTGGCATCAAATTGGCCGATCAGATATTCTGCACTCAGTAACGATGGGCGTTTGGTCGCCGTTGCTGGTCGTCGTGGATTGATCCACTACAGCTCAACGTCCGGTCGATGGAAGCTTTTCTCCAACGTAGCTCAGGAGCAGGCGTTTGCCGTGAAAGGGGGTCTGCTGTGGTTCCACCATGTTCTTATAGCAGCGGTCGAGGTGTCGAAATCATACCAGGTCCGTTTGTGGCCTCGTTACAGGCCCATTATTGGATTAACGCGTCGGACAGATACGTTTATATTCCCGGGACTCGGATCTAACCAACCAGAATGTCCTCCATCGGGAAACGGTTACTTCTCCCGTCATCATTCTATCTTTGGTCGACAACTCATTGTTGGTCTACACTGCGGAAAATATGTTGAGTCATTACTTGATCATTCCGACTACGGATTCGATCAAATTACACTTGTGTGGGAGTATCACTTTCAATGGAATAATTGCGGTACCTTCCGCAGTCAGAGTGTTGAGCTGGATGATTCCTAATGCTCAGAAACGTGAGTTTTTCTTGATTTGGGGATGGGCATCCTTGTTGATGCTGTATAGAACTCGGGGACCCTGTCGACGACCTTGCGGTAGCTACCGTTCTCATGATGGTTGGTGGGCAGTTGGTGTTGCTTCGACCGAGGAAGGCAAGTTGTCTCATTACTCAGATTAGCCCATTTTTCATGTTCGTTTTGTTGGACGATAGTCGGGGAATCAGGAGGTCAAATACGATATGCAGATCTTCGCGGATCGCATCGAGTTCTGTTGGATACACCTTCGTGGCATTGGGGTACTTGAGAACTCCCTCTGGGGTTATGACGGGCAGGGCATACGGGTTTGGCTCAATGCCCTTGCTATCGAATCGCCCGCATCTCCCGAGGAAGCGCCTCAGAGCGTGAAGGAGAGTGTCAATATCCCACTAGACTTTTACCCTCTGTGTAAGCTCTTTGGTCTGGTCCTTGTCAACTAAAGCTTACAGCGTTCCGCAGCCGTTCTCATGGACAAGGGTATCATTATCGGTGCCGAGTATGAGTCTGTCACTCGAATGAACCTGCCATTTGTGATGTTCAGACATACAACCAGTGTACGTGTTTAGCATTGACCTGTTGTCGACGACTGATGGTTTCTACAGTCCCACCTTTTTCTTCACCATGTCTTGCGGCACTACTTGGAATGTGGGCAAATACGGGATGCTATTCAGCTCGCCACCAACTACCAACACCTCGTGTTTTTTGCTCATGCTCTCGAAATCCTCCTTCATACCATAGTAGAGTCTCTGCCGGCAGCTGAGTCTGATGAGAGTAGCTCATCGACTCCAGCCTCCAAAACCTTGCCCGCTGTGATAGAGTTTCTTGACCACTTTGATGTTGCATTGGATGTCGTGGTCGGTTGTGCTCGCAAAACAGAGGTGACGAGATGGAGGCGACTCTTTGACATTGTCGGCAACCCGAAAAGTTTGTTCGAGGTGCGTCTCACATGGTGTCCTGTATAATCGTTTCAAACGGTTCTCCTGGTTAGGTATGCCTCAATTCCGGTCGACTCAAGACAGCGGGGTCCTATCTGCTTGTGCTCCATAATCTCGAGCAACGAGAGGAGAACAACAAGGATGCCATTCGACTCTTGCAGAGTGCGATCGACGCCCAAGACTGGCAGCTCTCTCGCGAAATTTTGCGTTTCTTGCACTCGATTGATGATACTGGGACAGCACTCAAACATGCGTTGGCCCAGACAAACATGACAGAACATTCGGAACTTGGGGATTCGGCGACGTAATTTATGTATTCGACTATCGATAGTATACTTGTAACACTCGGCGCTCGTTCGCTGTGGATACGCCATTGTTGTAATAACCCTTGCCAGATTAGACTTTGATGATTACGACGATGCAGATAAGGCTCTTTTATCAGGCACTCTTGATTAATCTCACTCCAGACCATTAGTCTGCTAGCAAGTTGACCACAATCTAACTCGTCAATCGCGATGGGCATTCCAAAAGTGGTGTCTATATCATACCCTACTCTCGTATCTTCGCCCCTGTCCCTCGAAGAATCAATAGGTAGGTCACTCTGATCATGCCAATGATCCACCCTACCACAATATTCGCCTAGAACAAGCTTTCGGATCTCACCCACAGGCTCTGGGCATCATCATCGTTAAGGATCTACCGAACGTCTACCAGACCTACCGAGAGACCTTGCTCAAACATGCCTACAAGTTTGCTCATCTGCCAGAGGAGACCAAGGAACGCTACAGCGATCCCGGGAGCTTGTATAGGTGTGTCTTGCTCCATCCGAGCATTTCGTCAGAGGGCTGACTATATGATCACGATAGCTTCGGGTGGTCACACGGAAAGGTAAGAGAATTGTTGGTATCGTGGATCACGGTCACCGAAGAAACCCGTAGGAAATCATGAATGGAAAGCCAGGTAACCCAATTCTGCCACTGGCAGTCGTCTGTGCGTCGACGATGTAATTAAACTTGTGATCAAGACACGCTGAAAGGATCGTACTATGCAAATCCCACCGTCGACGTCCCTGATGTCTCTCCCGAGCTCAGGGAGCGGTACCCAGAGTATTATCGCAGTAACATATGTGAGCAAGTGCACTCACTGGCATCGCCGGCGCGTGCAGTCCGGTGACATGTTCATTCTGCAGGGCCGAGTCCCGATGAGAAGGGTGTCGAAGGTTTCGAAGAGGCGTTCAAGAACCTGGGGAAGTGGGTCATCATTTTTTCGAGCGTTGACCATATCACGATCCTTTATCCAGCTTCGTCTTCAAAGTCGGTTGTGAATTGGCGGCAGCCTGCCAACCTTTCGGTTCAGTCTTCCATCAGGCGAACATTGCACGCGACTAATGCCCCTTGAAGTGTCGAAGCATTTGACGGACATGTCCGTATCCTTACCGACGCTCCTCGGGACCTCTCAAACTACCAAGGCTAGGTTGCTTCACTACTTCCCCCCGAAACTAGAAGATGGGCCGCCTGCCGAAGATGAACCTATCGATAGTTGGTGTGGATTTCACCTCGACAACTCCCTCTTGACTGGACTCTGCTCTGTAAGTCGTGTTTGCTGCACCCGGGCTGAACTTGTCCTGACGTGTCACAGGCCATGTTCCTCCAGGAGGAGGGTGATAAAGAGCCCACGCCAGCTGCTTCCCCTTCGCCAACCTCTGGCCTTTATATCCGAACCAGAGGCGGCGAGTTGATCAAAGTGTCCATACCGGCTGATTGTCTGGCGTTTCAGACCGGCGAATGTCTAGAGCTCGTGACAGAGAAAAGACTGGTGGCGACCCCCCATTGTGTTCATATTGGCAGGGGGCACGAGAAAGTCTCGAGAGAAACCTTTGCATTATTCATGCAGCCCGACACTGAACACAAGGTTTCCGCTACGGAGACCTACGGGCAGTTCAGTAAGAGGATACTCGTGGGACACTATGATCAAAGTTCTATGTGAATTACATGAGTATCTATGTGGTCGTAGGAACAAGGATTCAGGGTATGGGGACAGCATTAACAGACAAAGTAGAGCATAAAAAGATATGGGGACATAGCAAACAATATAGCTTTTATGGTTGCGCAGCGGACGTTGAGATAGAACGCCGGTGGGTCGTATAGGAGAGCGAGTCTGGAAGGACAGACATTACTGCTGCAGTGAGACTGTTTCGTGCCGCCGGACGGTCCACCTTACCGTTACTTCTCCGCGACGAGAATGAAGATCGTCTGTCTTCTGCATCAGAAATAACACTCCAGTCCTCGCTTCCCCGCTGTGACCCGAGCGAATCATAGCGAGATCGGGGGCTCGAGCGGTCCAAAGTTGAAGTAGAAGCATCACAAGCCTGCTCCGCTGCACTATCTCCTTCCACCGTGTCTGTGGTTGCGGCAGCTGAGGGTCGTCTGATCAGGGAACGGGCGTAATCTAGGTCACGGTATATGGCCTCGATCGCAGTAGCCACACCGTTTTCCTGCATATCCTAAGTACAAGAGTTTCATTTCTGTATCGAACCGACTCACAGATAGTATTTGTTCCCCGATTAGTCTGGCGCGTTCGATTTGCTTTTGATCAGTGGTCGCCAAAGTCAGCGCTTGGCTGAGACTCTCGACGGTTAACTTGCGGACACCTGAGCCGATTCCAAGTGCCTCGACACGATCGGCCCAGAAATACTGGTCTCCGAAGAATGGCTTGATGATCGTTGGGATTCCGGCTGTACAATGGTCAGTTTGGAATACTCGAGTAGCACTGAGCTTTGGACATACCTCGCAAACTTGCCCCAGTTGTACCAGCGCCTCCGTGGTGACAAGCGGCATCTATGCGTTTAAATAACCAGTCGTGCGGAATTGATGAAATACTGTATATTTGCTGTGGAAACGGTTCCTCAGGTTGGCTAGCCTGCGTTCCCGGCGTTTGCAGTCGATCCGACCAACCCTTGGAGAGGATAGCATAAACTCCACTTTGCACAATTGCGTCCACAACACAACGGGTCATCGCTTTGGGGTCTGGAACCACAATACTGCCAAAGCCTATGTATACTATTTTCTTGCCAGCTTGACGAGCAGAATCGATGAACGTAAGAAGGTCCTGTGGAGGAGTCCATTTCTTTGCCGCAACGTTAGCATCGTCAAGGAACCAGTAACCTAGTCCACGTTAAAATGTATGCACCGGTGAAGAAGAAAATTACCTGTAACTCGTATCCATTCGGGCCAATCTAAGGGTCGAGGAACAACCGTGGGACTGAAATTGTACAAGAACGGAATCTTGTGGGGTTCCATGCGATCCAGGCTCGTATTGTCCAACCGTAATACGTTGCGACGCCATCGATTGATCTGTGGCGCCATCGCGCGCCAAAACACCTGGTCAAACATGACATATGTCTAGTTTGAAGTTGTTCAGTGACAACTGTGAATAATGAGGACTGCTGGCACTCGTACCATGTAGTTATAGCTACCGCCCATCTGACGAACTATCAGCCTATCACATATTCCAAGTAGAGAGACGCATACCTTGTTCTCCGGGACTGCAAATGCGTGTGGGTATGCCCTATGTTTGGTCAACATTGAAAACAACGTACGACAAACGCTGTGACTCACCTCGTCCTCGTCCATATCATCGTGAATGCTCTGAAGTAGGGGATCCTAAGGGCTTCAGCGATGTGGTACCCTCCCATTGCGCTCGGACTCTCTACAAGAACATCGGTCCCTTGGCAGGCTTCCCATGATGTTTTCAGCAAATCGTCGAGCCATCCACGGAACTAGATCTCGATATTGAGCCTGGAAACTGAATGAATTGCACACAGCGGTTACCTTGAGCAGTGATTCTTTCCAGAACGCAACCGTAAATGTGCCATTCTCGACACAAATTCGCATCAGTTCTGCCGGATCGCCGCCGACATAACCAAACTCGATTCCATGCTACAAAGATCCGTCAGGCAGGAAGGTTGAAGAAACATATACACCTACGGATTCAATCCACGCTTGAAATTCTCCATGAGTGGCAATTTTGACCCGATGGCCGTCCGCAATCAATCCTTTTGCAAGCGAGATGTAAGGTTGAACGTCCCCCCTTGAGCCGATGGTAAGGAACGTAAAGTGCAGCGACTCTTTCGGCTTGAAAGTCACAAACGTCGAGGACGTTGAAGTAAACATCACGGCAGGTATTGATTCGGACATCGCCTCAGACGTCGGTGCAGGCTCGCTGTCACTGACTGGGTCTTGCGTTTCGAATTCCTCCAAGATAAGTGCATCTCGTTTGCCTCTGCTCATTGCTAAAGTTTCGCTAAGATATGGCCGCTTCCTGATGTCCTCTATCTGGCGTTCGAGGATAGACACGAAGGCACGTCGTCTGTCTTCAAAGCCAAATTCAAAGAAAAGTTCTTCGTGGCCCTTGATTATAATAGTAAGACCATGGTGACCAAAGCGTGTAGCCTTTGTCATTTCCACGGTCAGGATGTCACGGATGGGTAGTATCATCTGTCATATAAATGACATCAGAAAGTGTCTAACAGTACAAACCTAAGAAGCGCACTCTTGTCTTCGTGCTGAGGGGACCTGTAGACTTGAAGCAGAAATAGTTTGACGAAACATATAAACGTCCGAAAATTGGTAACAGTCGGTATAAATAACCTGAAAAGTCTTTTTCGCGACATCAATATCATGTTCCAAGGTAAAATGAATCGCTTACATCCAAGAAGCGTTTCTTTGTCGTCAAACGCAAACGAGGCCTTAAATTTGTCTGCCATCTCTTGATCGACGGTTGCTTCGGATGTCTCGAGTACACTGTAGCCGAGCTCGCTAGAGGCTCCCGAACCTTGTCTGGGGATCGACCTTTCGTAAACCTCGCGTACACCCTGTGGCTCGGCATACGCAGGAGGTACATCGCTGTTCGGAGTGACAGGGCTCATGCCTTTGCGGGGAACTTTCAACCATGATGATACTCCAACGCTCCAAGGTGCGCTTGCAGCCAGTCCCTTGCTGGGGGATGATGGCGAGTTCGAGTCTCCTGTAGACGTTGATGGCGGATATGTGTGTATCCGTGCTGAAGGATCTGCTGACAGTCTATTCGGCGATGTGGCATCGGTATTGGCGATACCGAGGGGTGATGGCAAGGGTGAGGATGTCAACGGTACGAACGAGGAACCACCCCGCTTGGATATGTGGGTAAAATCCTCGGTACCTGCGGTGGATTCCGGTGCACCATATATCCTGGTCAACGTAGATGGAAGCGATTCCTGAAGAGGTCGCAGCAAAAACGATAATCGGAATGATGAATTGCTCTTTGCGTCCGGCGAAGGTAGACTGCGAGAGCGGTCCACACTTTGGGTTGCCACAGAATGGCACGTGGCCGTGGTATCCAGCAAGGAATGTGGTGAACTGGCGGGAGACGATCCACTAGCACGCACGGCCTCCCGGATGTGTTCCAGAGCAGCTTGTATGTCGTGGAAGTAACCAAAGAAGTATGAGTCTACCGAGAAGTGTTCATCTTTGTCGAACACCTTGACTTCGATGGTTTCGCTAAACTCAATGGCTGATTTGTCCACATCAAGAATCACAGAATATGGTATGGCAATCTGTGGAAAGTAAGAAGTGAATGTGATTACACGTATGATGACTTACTTTGACAGTATCTCCCATGTTCTGTGCTTTGAAGATGACCTTGCGTATCGCCTTTACCCATTCTTGTCTGCTTGGAACAGAATCTGCAACTAGTAGCAGACTCCTTTGATTGGTACGTAGGCGAATCTCCTTCTCGCCCGTGGGGTCACAGGAAATTGCGTAACGCAAGTCGACAATTCCATTGAGGAAATAAGGATCCTGAGTAATATCAGTAGATGTAGAAAACATAAATAGAGATGAATTACCGATGAAGAGGGATACCAAGAAAGTGTATCATTCTTGAGGACGAACCAGTGCTTGATCCAACGCTTTGTTCGAGTGGCCCTCTTGCTCAGATAGCCTGATTTTAAAATTTGGTCCTGGATCAACGTGAGCTTGCGTCTTAGCACTGTATTCAATATTACCTCTCTGCTTGGCATGTGGGCGAAGAAGCACAAGTGAGAGTTTGTGAGATACATGTACCCCTGCAACACTGGACACGGCTGAGAACCCCAATTGTTGACCCCGATGGAAGTTGACTTACTAACGGAGCGAAAAATGCAACACGTCATTTCTGATCTCGTTAAGGCTTGAATTACGAGTGGACAAAAGTACAAACCTGCCAGCACTTCATTGATGGCTTTGAGATCAAATACTTCTTTCAATTTCTCCGCTAAGTGGGTCCGTCGAACGGCCTTGACTGTCGTCATACTACCTGTGTGACTCGGCACTCTCTGTCTTCTTGCTGACCCAAGCTGTACCGTCGAAGGTGATAAGTGTATCGCCTCCGAGCATTCAGGACAGTCGGCGGGCCGTGGTGTCATCGCCTCGAAGTCATCGGTCTCAGCGTCATCGTCAGAAGT
>JBBPOD010000914.1:0-13049 GCA_038091255.1 Tylopilus intermedius | reverse complement strand
TCCGCTTTTCGAGCGTCACATCTCCTTCGTCCCTCGGAAGGTATGGTCAACGGCCGCTCGGTTGGTGCGTGTCTACGATGACTGGCTTTCTGGTGATCACGCTTGGGAATTACAGGTGAGAACAATAGGACCATTTTTAAGTTAATGCTCATCTTCTCCACTTCAGAGCACGCTACCAGCGGGCTCCACGTTGTTAGGCATTATGCTGTCCTCTGACAAGACGAACATCTCGGTCATGTCCGGAAATCGCATGGCACACCCACTACTCATCAGCCTCGCCAACATTGACCCCGACATTCGTAGTAAAGGCTCGCTTCACGCGCACCTCCTCCTCGCACTCCTACCAGTCCCGTCCTTCATCCACAAGATCTCACGAATCCGTGGGCTCTTGTCTGATCGCCTATTCCACCAATGTTTGGACATCATCTTGCATCCTTTGAAGCTTGCCGCCTCCCTCGGTATCATGATGAGCGATCCCGTCGGTAACTTGCGCTATTGCTATACACCCCTCGTCGCATATATTGCCGATACTCCCAAACAAAGCTTACTCGCATGCACAAGCACGAGATCATCTCCAGTCTCCACCGCGACGTATAACCAGTTTGGCGACAATATCCTTCATCCGCCTCGTACCGATGATCAGACCAGACAAGAAATCCAAGCAATATGTTCGAAATGCCATCCCGACGACTACGCTAGTTTTCTCAAGTATGCGAAGTTGTACGGGCTCAATGGCGTAGATATCCCCTTCTGGATCGACTGGGCCTTGTCGAATCCAGCGAGATTTTTGAAGTTTGAGACTCTTCACCACGCCCACAGGTTTTTCTTCGACCATGATTTACAATGGTGCATTACTGTTGTAGGCGATGCCGAGATCGACTACCGCTTCACTCTCATCCGGACGCCGGTTGGATATCGTGCGTTCAAAGACGGGGTCTCCAGACTGAAACAGGTGACAGGACGCGATCACCGTTCCATGCAGCGGTATATTGTCGGTATCATCGCCGGTGCAGTTCCCCAGCAATTCCTCACCGCGATCCGAGCGATTATGGATTTCCGATACCTCGCTCAAATGCACTCCTTTGACGAGCATGCGTTACAAAAAATGGATTCTGCCCTACGATCGTTCCACGAACACAAAGATTCCATCATCGCTGCTGGAGGGCGCTCCGAACATTTCCATATTCCTAAGCTGGAATTGCTCCAACACGTCGTGCCTTCCATTCGAGACTCGGGTGCCGTGATGCAATGGAGTGCAGATGTCACAGAGCACGCCCACGTCACCGAGGTCAAGAACCCCGCGCGTGCTGGGAATAACCAAAATTACTATTCCCAGATTGCTCGGCATCTTGATCGCGTCGACAAATGCTTCCGATTCGACCTCGCAACGCACATAGCAACCGCGCTCAGGCTTGAGGACCCACCCGATGGTGACGACGACGATGAGAATGAAGACTCGGAGGAGCATGAGCCAGACGAAGAGGCACGGAATCTGTCACTCTATAGTACTCCTACTTGCAAGGTCGTGGACTACTTCCAAATTGCTCATGCGCTAGCTAACGATACACCTCCTGGAGTCCCACTGCCCTTGCGAACATTTGCCTCATCTACCACGGCTTTTCACCTAGCCTTGAAGCCCACTCGAAGTATAACGATCCCCGAAGCCTCTGAATGTTTTGCGCTTCCTGACCTTCACGACGCCATTCTCGGATGTTTAGATCGTTGTTCGAACGGTGAACCCCACGATGTGGCAGGGCGGAGGCCAGTTGCAACTCGTTTCATCCTTGCGACGGAAAAGCTGCAAGTCTGGTCAAAAATCCGGGTGCAATTACGGACTTGGCACGACCCGGGGTCAGTGGAGCCCGCGCAGTCGCTTCTCATCGCACCTCCCTCGGAACGCGATCCTTCAGGTTGTTATGATTGCGCGATCGTCAGTACGACGGCCAACAGCGACTGGCCTGCTGAGGGCTTGAATGGTGCGCTCGTATGATTTACTGAGTTCCGTCTCGCTGACCTCATTCAAATTGACAGGACATTTGGTTGTACAACTCCGTCTCGTTTTTCGCATCCTTGGTGTCAATACTTTTTTCGCATACGTCCAACGCTTCAATGTTTCCCCCACAACTGACCCTGCGTCAGGTTCACACTCCCTAAAGCGTGCAACGAGAAGGGACGGCTCTCGTATCGGGGATGTCATTCCGTTGGCCCACCTACGTTCACCCGTACATATCATTCCACGCTTCGGGAAGACGGCCGACGCACACCTGACCTCCCACACTAGTTATGAACTCTCCACCGATTTCTGGCTCAATCAGTATTGGAACAAACAACTTTTCTATTCTCTCTCGCTATAGCGTGGATATGGAGCAGCCGTGGAGTTCCGGTGGTTTTGCCGTCGACCGTATATAGTTCATAATTCACCTCTCACCCCCGTATTCCTGTGTCATGAACCCGACCCTTGAGGTCTGTGCGCTCCCAAGAGTCTTGGTAATTCCTGGACCCGAAAGGTCCAAGTCTGTCTTTCAAATCTGTCGGGGCTTAAGGACGCAAGTAATCCCGAAAGTCCGGTGTGTCTCCTAAGCTTACACATTTTGTGGACACCCAAGTTGTCTCTTATTGTTCCGGTTCAGAGTTCCCACCCGACGACGCGGCCTTGCCCAGAGTCTCCCTCGCCCTCGTCCTCACCCGCGGTGCAACGACGAGACGACACACGCTCGCCCTATCCCTGTCCCTCACCCGCCTCACGACGACGACGCGCGCTCTCCCTCTCCTTCATTCTCACCTATCTCGCGAGGTAACGACAATGACACACCATCGCCTTGCCATCGCCCTGTCCCTGTCCCTCACCCACCTCGCGACGCAACGACAGCGACATCCGATACAACGACCCGACAACGACACGCGCCCTTGCCATCTCACCCTAGTCCTCACCCATCTCGTACTAGTAGCGCAACGACGACGGCGACACTCTCGCCCCTGTCCCTGTCCCTGTCCATCATCCACCTCGCGACGCAGCGACGACGACGTCCGACACGTTGACGCGCCCTCTGGCACCCTCACCTTCACCTTCGTCCTCACTCACCTCGCGACGCAATGGCGACGGACCCTCGCCCTGTTCCTGTCCCTCATCCACTTCGCGACGTAGCGACGATGACGACTGGCACAACAATCCGACAACGATGGCGCGCCATCGCCCTCTCTCGCCCTCTCCCTCTCTCCCTCAGACGTAACAATGACGACGACAGACTTATCCCTAAACCACTGGCACCTCGCGACGTAGTGGCGACGACGTCCGGCATGAGGCGCCCTCTTCCTCTCCCTCTCCCTCTCCCTCTCCCTCTCCCTCTCCCTCGTTGCCCCGGGCCTCTCCCTCTCCCCTGCCCTCACCCACCTCGCGACAACGCAAGCACGCCTACAAACATGAATGCGAACGCTGACAATGCGCTTGCATTCAGATTTGTATGCGAGTGGCAGCGCACACTACGTACCCGCAGAGGAGGCGGAAGACCATCGACGGATCGTCATCACGTGGATCAAGTGACAATGAGGTACGTGTGCATATATCTCATCGTTTTTCCATTTTGTCTCGCGATTTACGCGTCTCCTATACAGCCATGTGGATTCACACGCTCTCATAGTCTTCTGTGACAAGTCCTTCCTCGTAGGGCCGAACCCCAAGTCGCACACGTGCCCCATCAAACCCCTCCGCGCCTTCAAGCGCTGCCACGTCTCCGCCTCATTCACATTACCCCCTTTTGCGCGCCCCCATTCACGCACAGCGTCACTGCCTCTCAATTCTATTGGTTTCCACTGCGGCTCATCAGATCGAGGACGCGACGCGCCCATGTCACCAGGAGGAACATCTCCCGATTCCTCGTTTGAGCAGTCTTTTGACTATCCTAGGGGTGGCGCGGACGCGTTCATGGATGGTATCTCGTCGCTGCCCATGCCACGTCGATCCGCGTCTGATTCCGACGACTCGGACAGTGAAGACGAGTCGTCACTGGGACTCGTCCTCGATCGCACTGCCACGTCTTCAACCGTGTCGCTGGAGCCTCTTGACAAGGTGGACGCGTTGCAGAAAGTGAACGCCGAGTTGAGCAAGAAATTGATGGAAGCTGACCGCGCTTTCCAGCACGAGCTCATGGAGCATAACAATGATCTGGAGGAGATGCAGTCGAGATTGGAGGAATTGAAGAGCGAACTGACTGCGACGAAGAGGGAGGAGAAGGAGTTGAGGGCCAAAGAAGTATGTGTCGCCTCTGGATCCACATGTTGCACACATTACGGCGGTATTGACATCAACCCTCTTAGCGCGTCACCTCGACACAAATGACTACCCTAGAAAGTGAGATCGCAAAGTTGCAAAAGAGTCTCAAGAATGCGCGTGTCTCGTATCAGTCTTTGCAGAAGCAATACTAGGGACAATGCGGTCCGTACTCTGTTTCCTCTGACGCGATCCTTCAATTGACGTCTTGATCATCAGTCTGAGCGTTACCGCAATACCCTTCGGCGACGTGACCAAGAGGTCAAAGACCTGTAAGACGCGTCTGCATTGCAAACTCTCGAAGCGCAAAAGTACCTACGCGAACACGACTCCTACGAGGAGCACCTTTCCCAGCTTGAAGCAGAGCTTTCACTTGCCCAACAAGCCCACATTCAGCTCGACGAGCAAAAACAAGAGAGTTCGATGCTCAAGGAGACGATCGATAGGATGAGGTTCGAGATGGACGAGATGAGGAGCTTGAACGCGATGGCTGTGGGACATGGTTCGGGGAGCGGTACCGGTGGCGTCAGAGGGAGCATGAGTAAGAGCTTAGGTGCGGAGTTATTGGGGAAGATGAGGGATTGGGCGATGGAAGACGAGGAAGAAGAAGAGGGTCTTGACCTTGATGATAACAACGGACAGGACACAGAGGGTGAGGAAGAGGACGTAATTCAAACCATCATCACCCGGAAGAAGCGGGTGCGTCGTTTGTCATCCATGCCTCTCCTTTGTCCTGGCTGATATCTTCCGCAGAGAGTAGGAAGTCGACTGAAAGGCGAGGCTCTCACATTCGAAGAGACAAAGGAATATGTGATGTTTCGACGTAGTGCTATGTGTCCGAACATACCTCCGGGTGCGCGATGCAAACCGAGTCTGAACCCCGAACCCTCACAGCGACCTTTGCCATGCGAACAGAGGAGACGCCGCTCACTTCATTCGCGATACAAACAGACCCTGAACCCCTCCCAACTCCTCGAATTACCGCGAGCATCCAAGTTCAAACTGATGCCCCTGAAGTAAACGCCGAACCAGAGCCGTCTCGTTCACCTTCCCCAGTCGGAGACTCGCTCGGGCACGTTCTCGTTGACTTACCTCCATCCTACTCACAAGTCGCTTCCTCCCCTGAACCTCTCGAGACGCTGCAAAAGTGGCACCGCGGCCTCCAACTAGTTGCTACGTCTTCATTAGGGTTCGAAAATGTTAGTATACTACACTTACAGAGCTTTTCTTCCATGAAACTTGGAGACCAACTACTGGCGGCAATCAGTGCGAACCGTTCTCTCATCATATGGAGCTTATGGTTCTCTTAGCGCCCCATTTTGTTATCATGTACTAACATTCTGTGCCGAAATGACTCTAGAAGTTTTGTTCTTTGCCTTTTACGCTTGCCTTTTACGCTGGAAACTGTTACCTTGGAAGCAATCTCTAATGTGTATTCTGTCTTCCCGTCACTGCGGGTGCCCGGAGGGCCGTGGAATCATTGTATATTACGCGCCACGCGCCCCTTTTCTCTTTCTCTCCCTAACGTCATGCTTCTCTGTTCTAGAGTCCAAAGCGAGTCGTACGAGTGCTGCTGCAGCGGTCCCTGGTAATCCTGACATTGGCACGACGTTGCCTTTTTAATCCGCGGCTATTACCGACCTTCCATTGACCTTCCAATTCCTCATCGATTTCTATCCACCGTCTATCACTCCATTACGGGCGACTTTTAAACCTAGCAAGCCCCCCACCTTTAGCGGGGATAAAACGAAGTTTACCGATTGGTTCCGTCATGTCGAAGTGTACTAAGCATGTATCCAAGGGGCCACGGACGAGCAAAAGGTCCTTGGTACTTGTTTGTATGTGAACGAAGGCGTGGCCGCAACGTAGAGTCGAGCTCGCTAAATCCCCTAATGATCCCTCGCGCTGCCGCTGGTCCGACTTCGTCTCTGCGCTCAAGGATGCCTATGCTCCTATCAGCGAAACGGCCGATGCGCAAGCCCGTCTTCGCCAGTTCAAACAGGGTACTATGCTCACCGGCCAGTATTTCATCCTTTTCAATCAAATCCTAAGCGATGCCGGGTATTCTCGGGCTACGATCAGAAGAGATACTCCGGAAGCGGATCATCTCATCGACGTCCTTAAAACGAATATGAATCCCGCGATCGTCCACGCTGCCGAGGATAGCTTTCGTATGCATAAAACTCGGGGCTTTGATGCTTTTGTGGCTTCGTTGAAAGATGCGGGCAAGTCGAAGGAGAGCCGTTACGGAGGAAAGGTTCCCCCTGCTTCGAGCTCCTCTACTCGTCCTACTACCTCCACCTTCGTCCCACGCAGCTTTCAGACCCAACCCTCTCCTCGAGACCCGGTTGCAGGAGCCCCCACCACGACCTCTGGAGATCGACGAGACACGACAGGAGTCACCTACGGTACGCAAGGATAACCGATGGACGTTGGAATGTCGCGTGGCCGTCAGATTTCTTATAACAAACGAGAGCTTACGAAGCTTGAAGAGAAGCACCAGCCAGCGAAGGGTTTTTGAAAAGGCCGAGAGATAGCGCGCCCTCTTCGTCAGACGTCGTGTATAATATCTCTTCAAGAATCCAAACATCCAACTCTGATTCGAAGCCGACTCCAGCGCAACCTTCCAATCCCACCTCGTCTAGGCTTGTCCCTTGGACGTCACCTTGGTACGCCCAACGCCTTCGTGACCAACCTGATGTACGAGCGGTCGCTCTCCTTCGCGTGCTTGTTCATTCCCAACGTTAACCCGAAGCTACAAGGGAGGTGCTTGAATCACTTAACCGGCTGTCGTTTGATGGTGCAACCAAAGCTGTTCAGGAGCTCCGTGGTCCAAGACGCTTTGTACGTGGATCAGGAAACTCCCTCACATTCCAAACGGAGCCCACTGCCCTTGATGACCAATGACGGTTCTCCCTCCGAGCCCTCGTTGAAAGCGGCTGCACTGGTTCTTCGATCGATGCCGAATTTGTTAAGGCCAAAGGGTTGAACGTCCACCCATTACCACGACCCATCCCAGTCTATAATGCCGATGGAACGCTCAATAAGGTTTGTGCTACTGCTGACTACATCACCTTGAGAATGACCATAGAGACACACTCTGAACGGATCACGTTTGGCGTCACCGATCTGGGAAAAAGTGATTTGTTCCTTGGTCACGGGTGGCTCCGTTTCCATAAACCCACCATTGACTGGCAAGAAGGAGAGCTGAAGCTCGATCGCTGCCCGAAAGCTTGCCGTTTTGCTTATACCATCTTCGAGCTAGAAGAAGAGGAGGACCCAGGCGTTGTTGAGACCTTTCCTGATGGAGAAGTCGAGAAGGGAGATCGAATCTTTGCTCTCGATTTCTTTGGGTACCGCACGCACGGAGGCCATCACATCGAGCTCACGCCGGGCAACCAGGTCGTTGACTGCAGGGTTTATAACCTCAGTCCCGAAGAGCAGAAAGAACTGGATTCCTTTATTGGAGAGAACTTACATTCCAGGATTATCGTAGGCTTAACGCAATCACTATCAAAAACCGGTACTCTCTCCCCCTCATCTCCGAATTGGTCAACAAGCTTAAGGGCGCGAAATATTTCACGAAGCTCCAATCCTCGACAAGGTGTTCGCCCTTCTACCTTAACTATGGCCAACATCCTTGCTAGGGAAGGAGCCCGAGAAGCGAAGGGAGAATAGAGGCAGCGTACGATTTTGCCGATCGAATGAGAAAGACCCGTTCGGAAGCAGATGCGGCACTAAAGAAGGCAGCGGACGACATGAAACGTGCGTACGACCGAAAGCGCTCACCGTCGAAAGGTTTCCAAGTTGGAGATCGTGTGTGGTTGGAAGCCACCCATATCACTTCGGACCGACCCACTCAGAAACTTGACGATAAGCGCTATGGTCCATTTACCACCCTCAGCAAACACGGGGAAAGTGCATATAAGTTTCTTTTGCCTGCCACTTGGAAATCTATCTGCTCCACTTTCAATGAATGTGTGCTCACCCCATACACTCCTCCCCAATTCCCGTCGCCAATTCACCCACTGCCGCCGCCTCCGGACCTTATCGAAGGAGTCGAGGAGCAAGAGATCCAAGAGATCTTGGACTCTCGCCTTCGGCGCAACCACCTCGACTACCTGGTCCATTGGAAGGATTTCCCGCGCGAGGAACGCGAATGGAAAAGGACATCCGAACTTGCTCACGCCCAGCAGGCAGTCGCTGACTTTCATCCCGCTCATCCCGCTCATCCCGCCAAACTTGAACCCCGTCCTACCCCACCGTGCACCTCCGCTTCCGACCGATCGAAAACTCCACGCAACCTACTCACGTTCCCGGATGGTCATATGATTGGGAAAAAGGAACTTTCGAACGGGATGAACAACGACACAGTTCTCGTGAAGAAGAAAAGGAGGTTTGGCACGATGCATTAGAAGAGCTTCCATCGGATCGCGAGATGCGATCCTTGGAGGGGGGGTAATGTCACGAACCCGACCCCTTGAGGTCTGTGCACTCCCAAGAGTCTTGGTAATTATTGTATATTACGCGCCATGCGTCCCTTTTCTCTTTCTTTCCTCAACGTCGTGCTTCTCTGTTCTAGGTATTGCTTCTGGATGCCTTATGTATTTACGACGTAACTGAATCTTTATTCTAGAGTCTAAAGCAAGTCGTGTGAGTGCTACTGCAGCGGTCCTTGGTGATCCTGACACTCTGTCATTCTCAGCTGTGAATCAGACTAAGCCCGTGATGAGTCCGTCGGATGGTTCGTGTCTTTCCATGGCCTGCCTCATCGCTGCTGACCTCCCTCACACCCTTCATGCCCACGCCGAGGTGCCTGTCGATATATGGGGAACAATGTACTGGATATACAAGTCACGCGCGTCCCATGATAGATCATGATCTCCTTTACTCTTCCCACAGTGTCACCTGCACAGACCATCCCACGCTTCAGGAAGGCGGTCGACTCACACTGACGACCTCCCACACTGCTACTTATGAACTCTTCACGGTCCGATTTCTGGCCACTCAATAAACCCGGAACGAGCCAATCTATTCTCTCTGGCTATAGCTAGCGCCAGTGATATGGAACAGCCGCGGAGTTCCGATGGTTTGCTGTATATAGTTTCATGACTCTGGCACCTCAGGTCTCAGGCCCCCCGCCCATGTTTCTCTCTGTCGTCCTCAGCTGCGATGAGCCTCGCCACTCCACCTCATCGAAATGCAGTCACCTCAATGACATTTACCCCCTTCAAGCTGAAAACGGCTTCAGTTCCCACCTCCGCGAAACTTTACCAAGCAGCGCCACTCAACGAAGACCTTCAGAACGAGTTGGATGGTGCCACCTTAGAGGAATCCGCGTCGACTCAGGGCGGTAATCATTATATCCTATATTTCTATCAGAGTACAGGGGTCCAAATTCCAGAGCTTGCAGAACTGAAAGACCCGCACACCAAAACGATGCTTTACGACTCCAGCGTGCGCTGTTGGCAACCGATCTATCTACCTCATATACTTCGGCACTCCGAGCGTCGCAGCAACCAGAGTCGGAGGGTAACGATCACGAGGACCATAAAGGTTTCCGATGCAAAGTCGGTGACGGAGACTGAAGAAATCGTTAGCCTGCCTCGAGCTGGCTCGGAGGAAACGAGGACGGCAACATGGCTCAATTGCATCGCCACCTCCCTTAACTCTATACTCAAAAACCGGGCCCAATCTTCGGGAATACAGACAAGAGCTCGTACCAAGAAGCTAGCGGACGTGAAACGCGTCTGGTCTGCAGAATTTGCCACGAGACCCGCGCCAACAGATTTGGATATCAAGATGAAGCCTGATCTCGCCCTCCTCCAGGAGGACCCGTTCGACCCCAGCGGGGGTAACTCATGGTGTAATGTTGTTTCTTTCCTCGAGCTTAGTAGCTCCGAGGATTTCTCTCGCATAGCTAAGCAGCTGACGAGAAAGGCCTACGCTATTTTCGTGACGCAACCTGGTCGCCGGTTCGTTATCGCACTATCCATCTCCCATGTGTATTTTCGCCTTCACCTTTTCGACCGTGCCGGTGTCGTTCACTCCCGCGGGTACTCCATTCACCGTCGCGCCGACTACTTTATCCGTGTACTTTATGCGGTGACTTTCGGCCCCCCAGAACTCGTCGGCTATGATCCCACACTCTTCTTCTCCCCTGTCATCTCTCGAACGCCTCGCACCCGCGCGCCTGCTACAATCCTCATTGGCGAAGACTTGTACATCATCATACGCCTCCTCTTCAGCGGTGACCTGATCCGGGGAAGAGCTACGCTATGCTTTATCGTCATGAAAGCTCCAACCAACCAAGGCCGCAGGAAAAAAAAGGAAAACAGCAAACAGTATGTCGTCAAAAGCTCTTGGGCCCGCATAGGGCGAAGCAACACGGAGGAGCAGATGTTGAACCGAATAAAAGAGCGGGGCTTGACGTATGGAGTCCCTAGCCTTGTCGTGGCATGGACAGTTCAGATAGGGGGGGTAGACGACTCAACCGCCCTACGCCGACCCAATTACCTCCAGAGCCACTTGGGCGAAGACAAACGACCCGAGATCCGGATTCAACGCCGCCTACTTCTCGAACCAGTTGGTATGCCTTTGGAGAGCTTTAGCTGCACCCAGGAACTCCTTAGCGTTTTGATTGACATTGTCGATGGTGAGTATCGTTCTTATCACACGAATCAAGGGTTCTAATAAATCGATCAGTTCATGAGATACTCGTCCTTCGTTGCGATATCCTTCATCGGGATATCAGCATCAGAAATATACTGATGTATGTTTTCAACTACGGCAAGCAGCACTGGCCAATTCGGTCCAACGACCCGCAAGTTGTCAGCCGTCTCTCCGAGAGAGACAAAATAATCCGGGAACGCAACTTTCGCCGCGGTCTTCTAATCGACTTCGACTACGCGAAATTCATCAACGAGGATTCAGTCGTATCTGGAGGTGAACGAACGGTACGTAGATTAGCAATACCCGGTGAACTTGCTCATTCATCATCTAGGGTACAATCCCATTCATGGCCCTCGATATCCTGCACTCGTTTGGGACGGAAGAAGCTGTCGATGTCACCCACGAGCCGAGACACGATCTCGAATCTATCGTCTATGTCCTTGTCTGGATCTGTGTTCTGTACTCGAACCCGAAGAGTCCAGAACACCAACCCCTTCATGCTCACGATACATGTCTGCGCCAGTGGACTACCTGCAAAACACGCGCTGATGTCGAGACGCTCTATAGCACGAAGATGGGTGAACTCATAACCCGAGTTCCGTTACAACACTTCACTCCCTACTTCCGGGGGCTCGCGCCATTCGTGAAGAGACTATATGCTCATCTTGCCACTCAGAGTCCCCTCACTTACGACTTTCTCAGGGATGTTTTGCTTGACGCCTTTTTTGAGGTGCAGGAGCCGAGCACCGATTTCACACATGTCCGGAGGAACTTGGTCACTATCCCGGAGAAGCGTAAGATGGAACTGGAAGTGCGCACTGGCACGACGAAGCGACCTCGTCATTAGTCACACCGGGAATGTGTCTTCTCCAGTAGTCATAAGCAGTATCGCCGTTATTACTTTTTACGTTTGTGCATGTATAAGTATTTCACCCGCCCTCGAAATTTGTTTTTTTTGGACACTAAGGCGGTGATCCAACCACTCCCAATTTGGTCATGTATGGCCTTTTCGCTGGCGGCAGCTTGTACATTCTGACGTACTACGGCAAACATGGCATGATGCGAAACGCTTCGGGTGCTGCTGAAGGTGATTATGCGTGCCCCTGCTGTGTGACATGCATTCTGACGGGCCGCAATCCAGGACTTGCCGGGATTACAAACTTGAAGGTGACCCGTTGGTGCCGTCGTGTACGTACGTCCTGACTCGGATTAGCGACGGGTATATAAAACCTCACTGGCATGCGTATGCTCGCCGCTCTGCGATCTCTTCGCTCTGCCTCCTTTTCCAGACTCTTCTCCAATGGCGAGGCAGAAACGTATATCGCAGACGGATGGTGAGGATACCCAGGTTGTAGAGTCTCGCAAAAAAACGAGGATGGCCATCGGTGATGAAGGTACGCATTGTTATTCCCCCCTTCCGGAACACACTCACTGTCGTCCACAGGCTCGAATGTCCTGTCCCAGACAAGCCGTTGTTCTTCCAGGGCGAACATGGGTAAAGGGGGTCAGAAGTTTCAGCTGGAGAACATTGAGCGTATCCAGACTCAGAGTTCCGCCAAGGTATCAAAGCTTGCGGCCGCCACTGCACAAGAACCACTGAATCCTATGGCGCCAATGGCTATCGACGCAAGCGCCCGCCCATCGAAGGAATCATCCGGGAACATGGTGCGCAGAATGGAAGCATTTTTCTGTCACATCTAGTTAGCTAAAGTGACTTCACAGACTCTTGCCGACTCTCAGGTGCACCCCAGCGGTCGCTCAGCTCCTTTACCGACTTATCGATCTTCAACGGAAGGCTCGCGCTATGGCTTCAACATTCCCCCCGAACTTGAAGAGAAATCCCTGCCAAGCCCGCAACTGCCACCTGCACGCTCTCAGGCATCTCCAGTTTCCGTTTCCGCCCCCGCCCGTCACGGTTTAGTTATTCCAACCCTTCACGGCTCCACCACCACTCGCCATGCCTTGAACGCTATCCCATCCCGCAGTGGATCCAGAACCCCCTCGTCCCGTGGTGGATCTGTGGCTCCAACATCTCGTGGTGTATCTGTGGCCCCAACATCTCGGAGCGGATCCATGGCCCCAGCAGCTCGGGGTAGATCTACTGTCGCGG
>JBBPOD010000913.1:0-13056 GCA_038091255.1 Tylopilus intermedius | reverse complement strand
AGTTAACATCCCGCGATGTTCCAGGCTCTAGTTGTGCACGAACCTCTGCCCGTTTCGCTTGGAAGACCGATTTTATTGCATCCATGTTGTTACTTTGCTGAGTGGACGGCGAGGTGGGGAGAAGAAAGGCAAACTGCGCGATTTCCGACACACCCGGCTCTTATGAAGCCGCCATCGGGTTACGGTTTCGGTGCGTAGTGGGCATCGCATCGGACGATCTTCAGGTTGCCTGCAAGTTGACACTATTTGCGGCGTGGCTGGCGATAATGCATGGATGCATCATGGCATGATGTCTTTGGAAGACATCAACGGCCTCCGGCGATTCGGACCCACCGTGAATGCTGCTAATCGTGTCCCCCGGGCCAAGGCAACCGGAAATTGGGGCATGTCATCGCCGACCTGAGGGAAACCATTTCGGACGTCGTGGGTTGGGTTAATATAATCCTTGAATACTATGTTGAACGTTGAACATACAGCCTCGTGGTACTGTAGTACGAAACAAGTTTACACGACTCGCAGGCCAATGCCCTCCCCGACAGAACCAGGCCTCTACTTCGCTACACAATTGCGCGGTGTCGGTGGAGCATGTGTAGACGTGTCAGGATGTGATGTAGCGGTAGAAGGTTGAACCATTTGAAGCAGTTGCGACCCCGTACGGCCGTTCATTCGAGCAGCTTCGCGACAGAATAGGGTCATGGGCAAAACTATTTTGACGCATCGCAGGCCACCGAGGTATGAAATCGGGGACTGATCATGGGTGATTTTAGTGGTGCACTTGAACGCTCGTAGTAGGCACGCGGGGAGGTCTGTGAATGGGCCATGCACATCGTTCAATTTCTCGTCAAGTGCTCAAGTGGCAGCAAAAACATTCGAACATACTTGTAACACTTTACACGTAGCAAAACATGTTCTCCCCGCCGCTGTCTTCTCCGCGGAGGTGTGGAGGGGCTGCCAGTGGTACCAGGGTACGAAAAAGTGAACTTACACGCTCGGTGACATGCGCCAGATCCGAGCGAAGGGCCGAGCGACTTGGAGTGATTCAGAGCCGGTGACGAGTTACGGAAGTCCCTGGATGAGTTGGTGGAAAAGCTGGAGGGTGCTACGACTCGAGTACACCCATTTGTAAGCAATCACAGACGTAGAGGCTCACGGTCACGCGCAGACCCCCAATATCCCCATAACCATCAAGAAACAAGCTAGACACGATGGGAACAACTCGCTATTCACCCAAAAACATAGTCGCCTCTCTGATCATCTCGTCAAAACTCTTAACCCCACCGCCTCGAGTCGAACTTGAAAGCGCTGCCTCCACAAACTCCCTCGTCTTCTCCGACACCAATTCCAACAGGTGCGGCTCACCCTGTAGGTGTTTGGACATGTATGCCACGACGACGACCGTCGCCCATATGTTCTTGTCAATACCGAGTTCGTCCGCCTTTCCTAGTACAGCGTCTCCGACGACTTGGGCGACAAGTGGAGAGGCCGTGAACGACCCATCGATGTCCATTTGTTCAAAGAGGCGATATACCTGAGGTGGAATAGGGCCCGGAACATGTGCATGGGATGGACCTGAAATGCTTGTGTTCCTGTGAAAGTGAGGCGAGGGCGCACGTTCGAGAGGGTCAACGGAAGGGGGAAGAGGACTTGATGGGCGAGAAGGTGTCCAACAAGAGCTGCAAGAGGACCCTTCGAGGGAACTCAGTGTGGTAAAAGTGCGGGTGCTGGAATTGGATGGACTCCGACTCTGTGGTGGACCTGGACTGGATCGACCGCCGCGCCTACGACCCCTGCTGCTCGCAGTTGACCCGGAGTCGGACCCGCCGTATGTGCCAGGGAATCTCTGGTGGGCCGAATGAGAGCCCGAAGTATGGTCCATCCTGCTTGTCGATGCCACTGAGCCGCTGAAAAAGCCAAAGACGGACCCAAGGAAAGAGGACACGCCGTTGATAAGATCATCGAAAAAGCTGGGAGCATCGGCGGGAGAGTCCTCTTGGGTATACAGGTGGGTCTGTCGAAGTCTTGATCTCGCCCACGCCAGACTACCACCATACCCTCTAACCCTTCTCTGTTCATTGCCTCTCTGGACGGCAACGAAGGACGTATACTTGCTCACAAGCTGGTATATCAGACCCAGCCTGACTATGCCAGCTCTCCGCAGGTCGTCTTCGGAGGCCAAGAGAGCATCTCCTGGAGCTTGAGAGGGGGGAGGTGCATTCTTGTCATTCAACTCCATAATGAGTTGACGCGCGGCCAGTGCGTGCACCATAGGAACAATCGAATCCTCAAGGGCGTTACGGAATGGTTTCACCTTCGTCACGGGTACGGTCCACTCTTGTGGCTTAGCGGATCCTTCCACTTTAGTTTTCAATTTAACAGAGGTTGGGACGGAGCTGGATGATGCGATTGCAAAGACCGTAAAGCGAATACCAGAAAAGAACTTTGTTAACGAACGGGGACTCGGAACTTGCTGTATCGGTGGTGGAGGTGCAAGCGCGGGAATACCTGGGGGAAGGTTCGGTGTTGCCAGTGTAGAAGAACGAGGTTGGAGGCTCGAGGTATCGTATCCCCAGTCGATATCAATGCTTTCAATATTTCTTGAGCGCCCAGCATTCAGGAGTTTAGCGCATTTTCCACAAATGTATTCTGCGGAAACTGCAAAGAGGTACTCTCCATTACCATCCCGGGCGAGTTTCGAACATACATCGGAGGATACTCCAGCACCGATTCCGAGAACGAAGAGGCGGACTGGTGCCGCAGGTGGTGAATTTAGAACAGCATCGGAGACGACCACCAAGGGATCCCCCTACAACAAACCGTTTCAGATGACGCGAATTTAAAGGTTTTGCTGCATACATAGGTTTGGCCATCAGTAAGCAAGAACACGACCGCCGGACGATCAAGTCCACGCGAGTTGAATGCTGCCTGAAGGGCACCAGGAATTTCTGTTTCACCTAGATCGGCACCCATGCTGGTGACGTGTGATATCTGTAACCGCAGTGTCAGAGAAAGATACGTAGGGGGAAGAAATCATACCGCTTCAGCCAAGGAGGTTTTATCGAGTGGACGGCTGCACTGCCATAGCGCTTTAACGACACTCCCGAAGCTAAAAACGTTGAATGTGGTCTGGTTGGTAGGCAACAGGCGGAGTAGCATCGTCAAGGTGCGCTTGGCTGTTTCGATCGGGTCATTTTCCATACTTCCGGATCGATCGATGACGAAAATATATTCCTGCGAGGGAACCTTTGGGGCTAGAAGGTTGGGAACAAGGGTCAATTGCAATGCAGTGGTAGGACCTTCCCCGTCGGCATCTCTCCTCTCATCAAGCACTTCCGCAAAACATCGAGGTTTATCCAATCCTTTGGCGTGTATGGTAATTACGAAGTCACTTGTTAGGAATTCGGCTGACTTCATAACTGCAGACATACGCCGGTGTGATATTTGATCAGAGCGTCCCTTATAGCGTCGGCGGGAGATGTGGTGTGTAGGACTGTGGATATGGTATATGACATCACTCGTCTGGATGTCTACGCTGATCTGAAGGCGGGTGTGCGAGTCGGCGGCGGAAGTATTGTGCATGGCTGCAGGTGGCGTCCCGTATCGTTCGGCAATGTACACGGGGAGCTGGAGCCGAACATGGTCCCGCAAGCCTTCATCTAAAAGATCCATCACGAACTATTTGTAGACCGTGAGCTAAGCAAACCGAACAAGGTACAGAATATATGCACACCGTCAAATGCGCCGTTACCCTTGTAGTCGCAGGAATAGACCCGATTGAGATCGTAAAGACTTGGCAACGATGGAAGCTTCAGTATCAGCGTTTATCAGGGAGCGGATAGGACTTACTGTCGTCAGTCACGTGTTCGACAAGTCCCGCTGCCTTCCCCTCCTCTACTGCATGAGCAAACTCGAGTGCGGCTTCTTCCTTTTCCTTTACCTCCCCAACAATGACCGATCCGTCTTGCAGCTCGAGATCAAATGCGCAGACTGCGGCGTTAGCCGGGAGAGGGAAAACATACTTTGCTCTCCCGGTCGGTTCGCTCGACGGATTGCAAAAAGTCTGCATGAGAACTACACGAGAAGATACTGCAAAAAGGGTGGTGAGTCCGAAGAAAAGTATTCCAGATAACAAAGACGCACCATCCACTACCCATGCTTTCACTCTGACTTCTTCCAAGGGGAGGTATTCTATGGTTGTTTGCCCCCGTGGCTGATGGGCAATGCCCGAGCGGGTCGAGGTCATATGGACACTGAGAGTGAGAGTGGAGGTGATTGTTGCTGTGTGAATGGCCGTCCAGTTTGATCTGCAATCTTGAGCTGTATCGGCGCCTGATGCTTTGGCGCCTCATGGCAGGACATCGCAACCGAATATGGGAGCGCAAGTACACGGTGGGACGTGAGGCGAATGCGTCATGGAAGTTGTCTCAGCACGGATTGAATGGCATGATGATCTCGAGGTTTGATTGGGCGAAAACCGATCCTCGTTCCCTGACCAGGGTTGCATTGCAGTGGTTATCTCTAGAAGAATCTTTCCTAGAGCGTCTTGCAATTGAAAACGACTGCTCTTGAGGGTGGCGTGATGGTGAGTGACGCGTGACGGCACCGGGCTTCAAATCGTTCCCACGCCATCCACCGTCATCACAGCACATTGCGAGCCTTATGAGCCCTACCGTTGAACTAGTCCTTAATTTCGCACCACGAACAATTCAAGTTCCTTGGGTTAACCCTCGATTTGGATGCCACAGAGCCACTTCCAGTGCTCTATTGAAAGAACATTGGCAAGGGACGACGTGTATAAGTAACCGCATTGGAATCCATGCAGCGTCAACGCTTCAACACCCGGCGTCACGTTTTTCCCAGCTCGCAGTTGAAACGTTGACGTTGAAGACGGCCACCGGATGACATCGATGGCAAGCAAGCGCAGGAATTTCGAGCTGCCACGACGATCTCAGGGCACGCAACCGGCAGACCTAAGTATGCTCACACCGAATCTTACAAACTGTATCTTTAATCGAACTCGCCGAGGGGTCCGTCAAAGCAGCGTCACGTCTCTTCATTCTCCGGAGATGAATGCTTTGATGAGGTAGAATAGCAGGTGCGCCACGGCACCGACAGTTCATCCTCACCTAGATTCCAGAGCTTCGTCTGGATCGCTCTCTCTGCATATGATCGCCATTGAACGGTATATCTCTGAAAGCAGCCCTACGTTTCGCAGCTTTCTGATGGTTTTTCGAAAACAGCTACCACACCCTATGAACATGAGGCCGCTACGCACAATTGATATGCGAGTTGCGACAGCATACACGTTTCCGATCAGCAGCGAAGGAAAGAGAAGAAAAAGATACTGGGTATGTACATACTCAGCAATGTAGCATGAACGGAACGCTGCGTCCCAATGCGAAGTCGAAACGTTGCTCGTAACTACTTGGCGGTTCCGACATGTAGTGGTGAGTGGGGGGTCTACCTGCGGTTGAAATTAGCACCATATACACGCCGGACCCACACAGCTGTGATACAGCACGTCCATGTAGTCGATTCGAAGCTGAGGAGCATGTGAAGGGGTTCATAGGCTCAGTTTACGACTCGGAACAACCCGACCAGAGACCCCAGGGACTCTGGCATGCTTCAAGTCCCTTGAGCGAAGAAGACACTTCATTAATATTGTTCCCTTCTGAGCCACTGCGAGTGATCCGGATGCCCGAGGCCCAGACATCGATTTACGGGCCACATATTTGTCTTCGCCTCCGACTCCTCTCTCGGCTGATTTATCACGATACGGCCGGTAGGGTGAGCACAGCTTGGCCAAGTCTTTTTTTTTATTCAGCCTGAGAAAGGCTGGCGCCTGATTAATACATCGTTTGCAGCGCGCACGCCGTGCGTGCAGAAATGAATTGATGCATTTCACAATAAGAAGCTCACAAGGTGAAACCTTAACAATAATGCAGAGGGGGCCCATGCCAGGCATTGCCAGCAGGACGAGCTTTATGCACATGTGCTGTGTACGACCTACAAGCTCTTTCACACATTCAACACAAATTTGAACGTACACTGCCCATCGTGATGCGGCCACGGTCTACCCTGGCGTGCTGCTATTGTGCGACTAGACAGGTGCGCAGTGCGAACCCTTCCACGGAACTTTTATGTATGACTCGAAGCGAGTGACCTCACTGACTAGGTGATTCATTGATGGCTCCCAGCCCCAGCGAGGCATGCCCCTCACTTCTCCCAGCCATTTAACCTTGCGCCCTCATCGTAGCAATGGTCTCCAGCTGCACTCTCCTTCTGGTCACCCATGCCCATCCCCGACGCGAAATCTCAATCCGTTACTCCTCCTTTCTCTCCATGGCTCAGCGCCATATCTGTCGCAGCCATGGCCACCCAGTTGATATTCTGCGGTCTCGCATGGACTTTCGTGGGGTGCATGCTATTCGGCGTTATCCCGCTTCGAGATAGCGTGGCGAGCTTGGTCTCCAAACACCCGAGCGATGCAAACATGGTGATAACCATAATTTCCACGTCGTTAGCCACGATTGGATCCTCGTAGGTCCCTTTCAGCTGCATGCTGGATAGACGGTACCGACCAGCCAAATAGCCTTTTGAGCGTCACCGTCGAAGTCGCACTCCTGCTTCGACTTCCTCGTGGGGTCGCCTTGTCATTGATGGCACCATGGGTTCAGCTCGCCAGAAACACTCTCTATCTCAGACCTCGCCATTTCCTACGGTGGACACTCATATCTATTTTATGGGTCGTCGTGACTCATCTTTTGACACCATCGTACGTGAAACTGTTGGTGGCAGGGAACCATCCTTACCTGACGTTTTTCAGCTGGAATAATTTGTTGACGCCAGTGACCGTATCCCAAAGTTTCCCGGTGTCCGGGCAGGACATTGACTTGACGAGCCCTGCCTTATACACCCTTCTTGGCGACCTGAAGATGCCGTACATCGTCCCAGGAACACAGAATTACTCTCTAACCCCCGATGTCCTTGGATATTGTGAGCTGGAGAGTTATGCGTGACAGGCTGTGAACTCTAACGTTCTAACAGTGTCCAATATCACTGGTTACCTTTCCGAGGCAGGCAGATCGGCCACGTCGAATTACTTGGCTCCCGGATACCCTAGTTTCATAGGTCAATACAATACGTCAACAGGCAAGTCTGGATTCAAAATTTAGAGCGCCAATGATGAGCTAACAATGGACCTAAGGAGGGATGAATCCTGCGCCGATCTCGGGACAACTTACCCATCCTTACACTTCGCGCCCGGCTTTTCAGGGACTTTCCACGTCATACACACTCACGCAGCAGGGATATACAGCAGATGTATCCTGCAAGGCAACGTCCTCTCCGACTATCACTCTGAACAACACCGCTCCCGCCACTTTCGAGAATCCCAACAGCTCTGCTAATTTCACTTCCGAAATCTGGTCCTGGAGTACGAGTTGCTCTGGGAACGCCAACGCCTGTGGGTGCCTCCCATATTGTGATACTCATTCATCTGATGTCTTCTGTAGACACAGGGGGGGTGAATCTTTTGATGAACAACGGTAGTTTCATCGGGAATGGACTCTTTGCAACTTCGGTTTGTCTTTACCAAGACTTTTCTGGCCCTTCGAACCTCTCTTTTCGTGAGTTCCCTCGTAGCGCTTGCCTTGCACGACTAATAACCCATCCTACAGTGGTCGTCATGCAGTCACCAAGTAGTTCGCTCTACAACGAGCTGTACTTCGGAGCCAACCCCAATCTGCCGATCGTCTGTCAAATCACTCCGATGATTACCACTTTGGATGTCCAGTACACTCAAAATGGTCTTGTGAACGTCACCAAAGTCCGCAACCAAGCCGTGCTTTCGAGCAATGCCTGGCCCTTGACCTGGTACGAAGGATACAATATCTGGGCAGCATTTTTTTTCTCTCAGGGTCCGTATTCGAACGCACTTGCCGACACCCTCCTTCAAGAAGTGGAATTGCTATATGAAGTCCCGCATCCTCCTGTCAATGGCACCGCGATACTCTTGGTAAGCAAATGCGCAACTCATGTCATGTATGCTTGTTTAACGGTCAAGCAGCAACAGTATCTGCGAGGAATCTTCGAGTATTTGGGAACTGTAATACTTTCGCTCTATCATCTGATCATGGCTAATGCCGTTCAATAGAACATACGTGGTTCCATCATCACACGCTACTACGCCAAGGGACAACCTCTTCCTACGAATATGGCCATGCAAAACAACGGTACCGTGGATGTGCAGACGATAGGTTGGAAACTGAACCCACAAACACACATTATAGCGATTGTGGTCATCACGACTGTTACCATCATGACGGTGGTATCGAGCGTCCCCGCATTCTTATTTCTGGCTGACCACCGCGTAATTCTCCGTGACGCACTTCGATCCAAATTTCCCAAGTTCAATCCGACGAACTTGGTGGATGTCCTTATGGCGTCGTCCATGGGAGGTCTTTCGACCGTGCTGTCGGACACTCCTATGCAGGAACGCGACAGTTTGGTGGTTAAGCTCACTACAACGGAGCAAGGCCATCCTGTGCTGACCCACGCGGCCTGAGCTCGCTGGACAGATAGGATGGAGGTGGGGAACTGAAGATGAAGGACGCTCAGTTCATCACTCAGCTATCGCTTTCCTACTCCTGCTTGTGTGGTGCTAATGATTCCCCGTCTCTTTCTCGTTGTGTAGTCGACCGTCCACTTAGATCTCCGTTTTTATATATCCCTGGGCCTCTCACCGCATTCTCGCATGTTGTTATAATATAACTGGGTTGTTCCTTTTCTGATATACAAAGTATAATGACGAAATACCGACTCGGAAGGCAACAAGGCAGAACTGAATAGAATGACGTGTATCGTACAGGCAAGCCACGGGTAGAATATCTCTGGGTGGCCTGCCCTTATCCATGTTCATACCCGTCACCATAACCCAATAAGGGTCTCGGGAGTGGGTAGTACCGACACCTGTACCAGACATCCCGTGGGTCGAGTAAGTCAATGAGCCCATAATCGGGTTCATAACGGCCATTGAGCAGTCCTGAAAGAACGACGGGCGATGATAGGCATCGTCCAGATGTGTCCCGAGAGTTGCCAGCAAGTCATGCGAGGGGACGAAGGAGGGGCATGATGCATGTCGCCCTCCGCCGCGAGGTGGGGCCCAGCAACGGTGGCTCTTGAAGGTGGCGCCGTTGTGGCTTTGCCATCGACGACCAGTCATCGCGGCAGCGCAGGCACGTTATACGACTATCGTTGCGGTCGCCTCGTGTGGCCCATCGTCGACTTTGTGAGTGAGCTTGTAACGGTCCCAGACTTGCAGTGGTGGTGAAGTGGAGCAGTCGCCGGGATTTACCGTGTTGGGCACGGATTGTGCGGTTTTAGGGGTAAGTGCCTAAAGAAGGAAAGTCCTGGTTGTGCACGCGCAAGTTCCGCTACTACTCCCACTGCTAGCAAAGTGTAATGAACATCCGATATGCTGAGGTCGCTTCTACTGGGACCTCTGCGAAGTATTCAGGATCTTGCGAGCGAGTCTAACGCGAACGAGGTTCAGTCTCCCATATCCATCGCGACCACCGAGGGAAGCACTCTCCCAACCCAGATAAAATCTCTGCTGGAAGAATTGAAGTTGACGGAAGATACCCACTCGAGGATCACGGTAAAGATTAACGTCGAATAGCTGAGCTGCAGCTTGATTCACCCTTTTTGACAGATTTTGCAGACCCTTCAGTCCATCGTTGGAGAGCACCCTCTAGCATCGGACGCGTTCCGTGAAGCTGACGGCTATCTTGTGCTAATGCACGTCCTTTCAACACTCCCAGCGACCACGTCTACATTGTCCAGCCCCCAATCAACACAGCAAGTACTCGACTGTATGCAACTTGCCTTTATGCTCACCTCCAAGACTTTGGATCGACACTTGATCAACCTGACATTTTTTGAGGTCAATCCTCCTGTATTTCTTCATTATCCTCGCCCATGTTCTTACCCGACTCCAGGAGTACATTGGATACGCAGCTTTATCTGACGCTTGTGGTGCCCTCATCCAACATCCTATCACTTTCGAAAAGACCCTCGGTTGCCTTCTTGCTCTCTCCGTCCATGACTTCGCACTGGTAGACCTCTTTGTCACGCTCCAAGCATCTTGTCATGATCTGCGCGAATTAGACATTCGGCTTTCGGAACTTACGCCATCTCTTGGTGCCATCCATCTACCCCGCGTCTTCCAGATCGTCTGGGAGCTGTTGCTCGGATGTCTGGCGACGAACAATTCCCTCCGCCTCATCGTGTACAAGATCTTGGAACACATGACCCAGTCGTCCCATCGTAGCCTTGCCATCTTGAGCATGTTGGGCATCTTGACGCCCTTGTTTTCTGGTTTTATCTCCTCGTCTACAACGGATCAACTCGGTTCGCATGCTGAGGAACGTCGGCTGCAATGCAATATCATCAAGCGGCTCCTCGAAATAGGCACTTCCACTCAGGATGCGCAACAGTTATTCCAGTACGCAGTGAAAGAGGATAAATCGTTGGATACAGAGATAATCGATCTCATTCGCTCTGGATTAAAGTCCAAATGGCCGCCTCACATTTCCTTCCAGGATATGTCTACTGTGACGATGCTGCTTCGTGGCTTGACTACATTTCCAACCACTGGTTTGACATTCATGGTATGTCTCAGCAGATCCCCCCGGGAATTTTGAGCCACATATTGCTTCCATAGCTATGGGCGTGGTTTGAACGATTGCCCTCCATAGAACACAAAATATTCAGCATCGCTTTCGGCTCACGCAGCGCCATAGAATTGAGCATAGGCAGCAACGGTGCCCTCGTGCTGAGAAACAGTTCTCGCCAAGTGGTTCTGTCCAAGGCCCGAATAGAAACATCCCGTTGGACCCATATTGCTCTTGTGTACTACCCGCAACGAGCATCTCAACCTGCCGTCCGTACGTTCGATCTTGTCGTGGGGTGTTCCCGATCTAATATTGTTCTAGGCGTATTTGTGGATGGTATTCTCAGTGAAACCCTCGACTGGAGCTATCCCGGTATCCACGAGAGCTCCGTTGGAGAGTTTACAATGGGCGACAAAAGACCAGATAGAGCGTCAAGTTGGTGCCTTGTGTCAGCCTATCTTCTTTCTATTCCCCTAGGTGACTTTACTCATTTATTTATTCATATTCCGTTGTCGCTGACAAGGGTCAGATGATGAGATCCCTAGATTTATCCATCACCTTGGTCCAAAATATGAAGGGAATTTCCAGGACAGGTCGCTTGTGCGATTCTTCACCTACGACGCCTCTACCTCGTTAAGCATGCATGTAGTTGGCTCCGCATCGGCGACCGGAGAGGCATCGCTCAAGAAAGCCATCAGAGATGGTGTTCTGATAAACGAGGCTTCGATTTTATGCAAGCTCGTTACCAGCGACATCCCCAGCTTTCCACCGTTGGACGTCCACCTTCGTTCGCAGAGGCAGGACTCGAACAACATATCCATCTCTGGACCTTTGGTTGCCATTCCGTGCCGACCCCTGGACCTTGCGCTATGGAGTATCGGTGGTGCTCGACTGGTGCTTTGTTTGGTATCTCTTGCAGAGGTATGTCCTGATGTCGTTTGTTGGTGTGTTCTGTTCAACAGTGATAGACGTCGCACGAGTTATCTCGGACAATCGCCATCCTATGTGATAGTCTTCGTAACAGTTGGCAGAATTCGGAGGATATGGAACGAGTCGGTAAGACCAACGATCCTTGCCCGTGTTTGTCGCTAATGGCTACAGCTGGTTACGATGTTCTTGCTAGTATCCTTTATCAAAAGAGTCGCTTGATCAACATGACGACCTTTGAGGTCATATTCGAGTTTCTTGGGCTCAACTTTCGGTCTCCGGAGTAAGAGGGACATTCTGTATCTGCGCCTGCGTGGCTCATCGTTGCCTGTTTCAGCGCCTCTACCATCACGAACACGATTGGATACGCTGCCATTGCCCTCGACTTTGAACTCTGGTCTACGACGACCCCTGATATTCAGCGAGCACATTTGGAGCACTTCGCGTTTCTCTTGCGTGCTAGCCGCTATCGGAAATTCAATGTCAAGGTTCGCCTATCTAAACTCAACATCGTGCGCAGATTGCTATTTGCTTTGCATTCGTCATGGTACCCTACGGAAACGGTTCCCCATCTCGTCAATGCACTGGGCGTTGTCATGCAAGCTTATTTCTCTGCGACTGATGCCATCAAGCCCGTTGCGTCATATATAGCGGCAAACGTCAACTCTGGTACGTGCAGGGTCGTTTCTGGGGCTGAAGAGACATTGATATGATGACATTACAGATGGGATTTCATTGCCTTCGCCTCGTGCTTCCTTCATCAGTGATGGCAACAACAACGAGAAAACGCGGCTCGTCCTAGAGGCTGTCATATCACTCCTCCGAGTTCCGACCCTGTACGTGAAGTTTGCGGAAGCTCTACCGGTTGCACGTATTGTGCTACTGTGGCTGGGATCCGAACCGTTTCCTGCTCTCGTTTGTCAAATCCTTGCGATTGTCGGTGTCAGCTTTAGTGTCTCCTCTTCCTTTGGGAAGAAATTCGAACTTGCGAGTGGTTGGCTTGTGTTGAAGAAGGTGTTGCCACCCATATGGGACGATGCCATCCACGAGGCTGCTCTCGATTTGCTGTTGCAGCCGGCACGACCTGGTGAGACTGCTCCAAAGTCGGTCAGGTGTCCCCAGATGCTTTCTGTCGTGTTGCTCGCCCTGCGTCAGGGGTTGTTGACTTATTCAGACACCCAGATCCAAGGTTGGTTCCTTTCTTCCTCTGCTCAGTGCGGATCGCTGACGTCGTTGGACCCAGGACCATCAAAACTTGTTGTCGAACGAATTCTAGGCGACCTGATTGATCTTCATGATTCCCATGCGTCATTTCGTCAATTATTTAGATCTCAAAGCTCGACCGGGATACTGATACAATGTCTCTTGTCCTCACCCGGACAACATGATCTAAATGTATCCACACAGCTGACACACCTCGGGTCATTGGTAGCGATGGGGAGCCATGTATCGCCCACTC
>JBBPOD010000912.1:0-13062 GCA_038091255.1 Tylopilus intermedius | reverse complement strand
ATGGCAGTCACTTCAATTCAGCCCATGCAGGATCATCCCATTGATGATGATGTATTGATGAAGGAGTTGTTTGGTCCAGAAGATGATGATGTTGAAATGGATGATCTCAGCAGTGAGGAGGATCAGCCAGAGAGAGAGATTGAAGCTGAAAGTGATGGAAATGAAGAAGAGGATTCTGATTAAAAAGAGATGAGTGGAAGGAGGTTGAATGATGCCATTGGTTTATCATGCATTGTCAAATCAGTTTAGAATTTCTTTGTGAGGTGCCATCTATCATGCTTCCCATCCTATATAATGTCATGGTCTATCTGAAATGAATTCTTTGACAACCTCTTTCTAGTGCAGTCATTTAGTTAGATCAATTTAAAGTTCTGAAGCATTATCTAACATTTGTCCCATTCTCTATAACCTTCAAGAAACATGTAACAGCTAGCTATTTATTTGGGATCAATTCTATTATATATTAGGTTACCTTATTCAAGCTGTCATCTGCAGCACTGCCTGTCATTCATCCCATCAGCTATAACATTCTAGTAACACAGTGAAAGCATTACATGATGACTCACCATTTATCTGGGACTGGTTCTTTGATACCCTTCATTCACTTGTATATACTATCAAATCAAATCAAGCATTCATCTGGAATATTATCTATTATGCTTCCAATCCTCCATAAGATCCTGGTAACATATTGAGAGCGCTATATACTGGCCATTGACTGGCCATTTATCTGGAATCAGCTCTTAAACTCTTTTCTTCACTATGCCTACCTTGTCAGATCAATTCAGATTTTCATTTGGTGTGATTTTCCCATCCTTTGTAAAGTCATAGTGACTCATACAAAGTATTATGTAACAACTGCATATTTATTTTGGACCAGTTTTTACATAGCTTCTTCTGATATATCTACCTTGTTGGCTTGTTTTGAGTTTACATTTAGAATGCTATCTATAGCTTTTTCCATCCTTTGTAATATTGCAGGAACATATGAAAAGCATCATATGATGGCTCTATTTATTTGAGACAAGTTCTTTGACACCTTGTTTGACATGCCTACCTTGTCAAATCAATTTGAGTTTTCTTCTGGAGTGCTGCTCATGACTTGGCCCATCCTTTGCACTGTCACAGGAACCTATTGAAAGCATTATATAAGCTATATATTTGAAACCAGTTCTTTGATATTCTTGTTTGGCATGCCTATCTTGTCAGATCAATTCAAGTCTATATCTAATGTGCTATTCATAGCTCATCCCATCATCCATAACATTAGAGGAACTCGTGACAATCATCATATGATGGCTGGCTGTTTATTTGAAACCAGTTCTTTGACACACCTCTTTGACATGCCTACCATGTCAGATCAATTTGGACTTTCATTCAGGATGATGTCCATGACCTGCCCCATCCTTTGTAATGTCATGGAAACCCATGGAAAGAATCATATGGTGGCTGGCTATTTATTTGGCACTAATTCCTTGACACTCCCTCTGACATGCCCACCATGTCAGATCAATCTGGGCTTTCATTCAGGATGCTGTCCATGACTTGCCCCATTCTAAATGTTTTTCCTGACCACCAAACAGTTAGGAAATTTTATAGGCCCCTCCTATAGGTCCTACCAACATATGGAAATCATTTAAATCATTTCATTTCATAGCCCAATTTTCATTTTCAATGTCTTGTAAACCCATGGAAAGCATCATATCATGACTGGCTATTTATTTGAAATTGGTTTTTTGATACCCTCTCTGATATGCCTATTCTGTCAGATCAATTTGAGTTTCCATCTGAGGTACTGTCTGTGGAGTGTCCCATCCTCCTTAATGTCACTACAACCCATGGGAAGCATCATATCATGACTAGCTATTTATTTGGAACCAGTTCTTTGACACCTCCTTTTATATGCCTACTCTTCTAGATCAATTCGAGTTTCCATTTAGAATGCTATCCATGGCTTATCCCAATGTCATGTAAACCTGTAGAAAGCATGATATCATGACTGGCTATTTATTTGGAATCAGTTCTTTGACACACTCTCTACTCTTCTAGATCAATTTGAGTTTCCATTTAGGATGCTATCCATGGATTATCCCATGCTTTGCAATGTCATGTAAGCCCATAGAAAGCATGATATCATGACTGGCTATTTATTTGGAATCAGTTCTTTGACATCCTCTCTGATATGCCTATTCTGTCAGATCAATATAAGTTTCAATCTGAGGTACTGTCTGTGGCATGTCCCATCCTCCTTAATGTCATACAACCCATGGGAAGGATCATATCATGACTAGCTATTTATTTGGAACCAGTTCTTTGATACCCTCTTTAACATGCTTACTCTGTCAGATCAATTCAAGTTTCCATTTGAGATGCTATCCATGGCTTATTCCATGATTTGTAATGTAATATAAACCTGTGAAAAGCATCATATCATGACTGGCTATTTATTTATTTGAAACCAGTTCTTTGACACCTCCTCTTACATGCCTACTCTTTTAGATCAATTCAAGTTTCCTTTTAGGATGCTATCCATTGCTAATCCAATGCTCTATAATATCATGTAAACCCACGAAAAGCATGATATCATGACTAGCTATTTGACACCCTCTCTAACATGCCTACTCTGTCAGATCAATTTGAGTTTCCATCCGAGGTGCTGTCTGTGGTATGTCCTATCCTTCTTAATGTCACTACAACCCATGGGAAGGATCATATCATGGCTAGCTATTTATTTAGAATCAGTTCTTTGACACCCTCTCTCACATGCCTACTCTGTCAGATCAATTTGAGTTTCCATCCGAGGTGCTGTCTGCGGTATGTCCTATCCTTCTTAATGTCACTACAACCCATGGGAAGCACCATATCATGACTAGCTATTTATTTAGAATCAGTTCTTTGACACCCTCTCTAACATGCCTACTCTGTCAGATCAATTTGAGTTTCCATCTGAGGTGCTGTCTGTGGCATGTCCTATCCTTCTTAATGTCACTACAACCCATGGGAAGGATCATATCATGGCTAGCTATTTATTTAGAATCAGTTCTTTGACACCCTCTCTCACATGCCTACTCTGTTAGATCAATTTGAGTTTCCATCTGAGGTGCTGTCTGTGGCATGTCCTATCCTTCTTAATGTTACCACAACCCATGGGAAGCATCATATCATGACTAGCTATTTATTTGAAACCAGTTCTTCAATACCCTCTCTAACATGCTTACTCTGTCAGATCAATTTGAATTTTCATTTAAAGTGTTATCTATCATTACCCCCATCTTACTAAACACAATATTGATTTGTTTCAGATATCATTCAACTGCTGGCCAATTATTTTGTAGTTGTTACTTGACATTCTCCTGCTGCCACTTTATATTATATGCTTTATTAATTTGGGAATCAACTTTGGAGGTTCTAGAACAGTTCTCCTAGGTTTCTTTAGGGTCCAGGAATCCACCAGAACCACTTTGGAAAGCCTCCACAAAGTTTCCAAGGATATGACCATATTGCCCCTTATGTCACTCTAAAACATTTTCCTGACCACCAAACAGTTAGATATTTTTATAGGCCCTTCCTATACATCCTACTAACATATAGAAATCATTTCATGACCCAACTTTTAGTTTGGACTTTAGTATTTAACTCCCATTCAGGTATATAGTGCAAAGAAGAACATGTATCGTATCACATATTGCGTGGTGTCAATCATTAACACAGGTTGATTGGTAGGACTAGTAACCGATCCGTCTTTTCTTCACGTTAATGCGATGTTCTGTGTCCGTAAAATCATCATCGCATTGACCCTCTTCGTGCTATCGTTCACCGCTCCTTCTCCACGAAATCTCGGTATGTCTGGACGCTTGGTTAAGAAACCATTAGGGCCCACTAGAAGATGGTGAACCAATGCACCAGAAATGTCGCTTTCGTTCCGCTTCCGTTTTCATTTTCATTTGCACCTCCATCTCGGCCTCACTCGCTCCACTCCAGGGGGGCGGAGACGCCCGCGCGCCAGGGTGTTGAGGGCGTGTGCATGGAAGGGATCGCCCTGATGGGTGGACAGGGGCACGATGGACGCGGTCAAAGTCTCGAACGTGTCGGGGTTGGTCACGCTTCCTGCATGCCTGTCACGGCTGAGTCACCCGTGACCAACACCGTCTCGTTACCGTAACTTCAAAGTGGCGATGTCCGCGCAATCAAAATCTACGCATGTTCATCAGTCTCTCTTGACCACTCGCCCCGGCTACGAACAAGCGCGGCAACTCCCAAATGCGCGTGGTTACGCTTCTCAACAGCCTCCTGGTGGTGTAGGAAGTGGGGGAGGTTTTCCAAACATCCTTTTTCAACAGCCCCGTCAAAAAGGGGAAACGGTGAAGGAATATGTACGTGATTTCACGGGACATGAACAACGTTGGTATACTGTTATGCCCTTCGCAGAGCGTCGATCTAACAGAAATGGTGCGTAACGGAAAGCTCGACCCTACCATTGGGTGAGACGAAGGTCCGTGTTAATTCTCTCGCTCGACTTATCGCACTCATATGTGCTCGGGTCACAGAAATCCGGAGAACAATTCAAAGTAAGCAGATCCAGCATCACAGAGTTGCATGCATTTTCTTATAGTTGAAGTTTTGTCTCGGAGGACCAAGTCCAACCCGGTCGTAAGTACCGACGTTAGACACATTGTTCAATCTTGGGAAGGCGGAGGGCAGCATAGACACAGGACAAAGCACTTCAAGTTGCTCGGGGCTTGCAGCTCATTGGGGCCACCACACGTGAGTTCACCCAACCCATCACTCGCTTATTTGTCTCTTACACATCATACGTAGCCGACGAGTATAGAAAGATGATCGGCAGGGATGCAGCTCTGGAGCGAAGGTTCCAACCTGTGCAAATTCAAGAGCCAACGGTAGAGGCAACAATCTCAATTCTTCACGGCTTGAAGCCTAAGTATGAAGTGCACCACAGCGTTGAAATCACGGACAGTACATTGGTGATTGGTGCGAGTCAATGTGAATTCCATGCATATGTTTTCCTTATGGCATCTGTTCAGCCGCGGTATATGGTTCACGCTACATATCAGATCGGTACCTTCCAGACAAGGCGATCGACCTTGTAGATGAGGCCGCATCTTCTCTGTCACGGTGACTGGCTCAAGAGTCCAAGCCCGACGAGCTCGAGGCCCTCGACCGAGAGATCGTCACATTGCAGATTGAACTCGAAAGTCTCAAGAATGAAATTGACGTCTTCACTGTGGAAAGGAGGACAATACTCGAAAGCGATCTCCGCTTGAAGCAGGAACAAGCCCAGGAGTTGACTGCGATATGGCAACATGGTATGGTTTTTGAACTCATGGCTTCATTGAAGTTCCAAGAAATATAACAGAGCGTGCTCGACTCGACCGTGTCAAGGACCTCAAGAAGCGCCTTGAAGACGCGAAGCACGAGCTCGAGGTTGCACAACGACAAGGCCAATATGAAAGGGCCTCCCAGCTTCGTTTTGGAATCATTCCGGACCTAGAACGGCAACTTCCGACGGATGAAGAGTTGACAGAGGACAACACGGAAGGCCCTCCTGCGATGCTCCATGAGAGAGTGATGAGCAACGACATATCGTGAGTTATCGCCATAGCTACAGGAATCCCTGCTCAAAACTTCCTTCGGGGAGAACGTGAAAAGACCATGTCGGTCGTTTCTCGTTTTTCGCAATCACTCTGGTGACACATGGTTGTTCTAGATGGAGGATGTGCTACGGCAGCGTGTCGTTGGGCAAAATCATGTTGTTTCGGCCATTAGTGACGCTGTTCGGATCTCGCGAGCCGGTTTACAGGCTCCTGAGCGACTAGCGCCGGATCTTATCTAGTCAAAAATTGTCGGAGTCTGAAACAAACTTTCCAACGTTCACCAGCACCCCTGATGCAGATGCCGTCCAAACTCACCTTATCTTTCTACAACTGGCGGTATCAAAACTTGAACAATTTCAGTCAGATTCAAGTACTGCCAAACACAACCGTCGATGAAATCAAGGAACATATCTTGCAAAAATTACGGATCAACTCCCCCTTAGACCTCATAGACCTCTATGGGCCTCCTCCGGATCATGTTGTGTCGTTGGATAATTTTGAATCCACCCTGGGACCACTTTCAATATCTTGTCTTGCTAAGCCGTTGCCTGATCACCGAACGATGAAAGACATTTTTGGACAACGCCCGGAAAAAGGTGTTCTTAACCTTGTGCTCATGGACCGCAGTATGTGTTGACTGTGGCTGGAGCACGACAGCTTTAACGCATCTTATCGACAGCCACCTTCACAGTGGGCGTTTGGATCCCCAGCATACAGGACCTGTTGCGATTACCTGTGAACCAATACGATACCGTTGGTTCTCTTCTACCTGCAATCAAAGAGAAGAAACCGGCCTTGAAGCAGGGGGCCACCTTTGCCTTTTACCAAACTCCATACAACAATCCCAACGAATTATTGGGCGCTACGAGGAAGGACCAACTACTTCACAACCTCACCGCCCTACTCTCGGTGTTCCGTGACATACCCGTCTCCAAGCTTCCCTGTATCACCATGGAAGTGATTCAGAGTGAGCATAGTCCTGCCTAAAAAACGTTTCCTGACATATAGAATTTCAGAGCGAAAACGTGATTTCTCCGAGTCTGAGGACGCCGCCGCCAAACTAAAGAAACGGGTCATCATTACCACGGCTCCATCTTCGCTTGATCCTCGTCTGTACTATACTATTCAAGGCAACATGGCTGAGCGTATATACGACTACCGTGGACGCCACGGTCCCACCGCTGACTTGCCGGAGAAAAATCTACCGCCTTTCGAGGTTCTATTCCCTGGGTTCGGCGAATTCCTCGACATCTGGCAGGATACCTCCACCAGTTTCCGACCTGATTCACCAGCCCAAGATGTCAAAGTTCGCAAATTTGCAGATGCCATGTCCAAAGTCTACGCCGATGAGGCATCAAGATCTGCTAATGTCTTGCAGTATCTCGATGAAGCACTATTCCGTGATCGTCGTGGCCCTATACAACCAGGAGAGGTTCCTCAAACAAGCACCGCTGGCTCACCTGCAAGATGCGATGGCCTCTCTCGCTACGGATCGGGTATTATCCCCTGCATCATCGTCCGGCTCAAGAATGAAGAAGCAGGTTCTCGCGCAATGCCGATACTCGAGCTCGTTGGGTACTATGCCCGTACACTTGAATTGATTGCTGTGACGAATAGCAATGTGGTCAATGGGTCAAGGCTCCCAATGCTCGGCATAACTATTATTGGTAGGTTTACCATCTTCGATTCCGCCTAATATCGACACCATCAGGTTCCAATGTCAAGTTTTACGGTGTTGCGCATGTTGGCCACTTCGTCTATGTACCTCTCACCACGGACATATGCTGTCTGACCATCGATTGCGGTGGCGGCAATCGCTACCAGCTGTACAAAGCGTTCAAGGCCGCGTCCGCCCTTCTTCAAAGTATTGAAAAAGAGGCGGAGCGGCTCACTCAAGCGTCCCCTACACGAATCAAACAACCTCTGTTCCCTCAGCTGAACAAATTGCTCAGATATCCTTCTTCTCCCTCTTCGCTGCCCGGCAATAACCAATATATCGAATTTCAAATCACTGGAGTCGTAGCAAAAGATCTCAACCGGCACGTCTACGCCGCCTCGTCTTCCGATGGGGATCTGATCATCAAGCTTACGCGTACTTATTCGCCCGAGCTGCATGCTTTGTGTGCGCATCACGATTTCGCCCCCAAGCTGTACGCCCACGAAAGACTTGCGGGAGGTATCGTTGCCGTTGCGATGGAGTACATCAAAGGGGAGGCACTTTCATCGCATGTTCCTGCAGAGTTTCGAGACAAATGGACCCACGACTTGGAAGAGATTGTCCGAACGATGCATGACAAGGATTATGTGCATGGCGATCTGCGACCGCCAAATATCATTCATGCGGAGGGGCGGATTATGTTGTTGGACTTTGATTGGGGCGGCAAGCTGGGCGCGGCATGGTATCCCCATGCATGTTTGCACCCGGATCTCACGGAGGGCCGAGATATGTCGAGTCTCCAGATCACCAAGGACGATGACGATCGTGTTCTGAAAGGCACGCTGCAGTCCATGAGGGTAGTGGCCTGATGTCCTCGGAGAGATTGGCACCATTCATTGCCTCTGATGTCGCAAAGTCTTGGGAAGAGTTGTCCTTCAAGTTGTACCATTGCCTGTGTCAAAAGCGAAGTTGTATATACGTTCGAGGGATGTCGATTGCACAGACCTTACATACCAGCGACACGCGGTGTCTTAAAAAGCGGATTCACCGCACCCGCAATCGATCGTAGAGCGAAAAGGAGATAATATTGCATTACAAACGACGAGCAGCAAAAGGAGAAAGAACGGGGAACATCGACGCGACGTGACACACGCTCGGGACGCACTCATGGCATCTACTCGCCGACTTCTAATCAACGTCACGCGGTCAGCATCGCCTCTCCAGCAGACATAGACAACACAAGCACGCACGTTCCACCATGACATCGATCGTATCTAGCACGACGCAATAGGGTCAGTCCACGTGGCGGTGCCTAGGGCGGGGGGAACGAACATTTGAACGCATGTCAAGCGACGATGGCGTGCCCTCTTCGCTGATCCTACTGCCATCGTACAAGAACTTGAATTCCCCCACATGCGTTCAGTCCCATGAAGAAGACATGGGGAAACACACCGGATGCTGGACACGTCCTTGCCGACTTTCAAGTTGGCGGCGTAGGCGCCTTGGAGCTTGCTCAATTTGGTGTTGCGCTTGATTTTGAAAAAGACTTCGTCCCCCTGCCGAACTGACGACCTAGCATCATTCTTGTTCCTTGGACCGACATGTGTTGGCAAGGTTCGTCGTCGTGCAGACACTATGGATATGGTACAGACTCAAGTCCCAGATCGAACGTTCAAAAGCGCTTGCAGTGTTTTTGTTCAACGAGGACTGTAAATGTATTTTTCGACAGCCAGTGTACGCCCGAAACTGACAATCCTCAAAGAATCAGCATTAGCATGTCAGAGGTACGCTTTATGGTCCGAGTCAAGGTAGTAGCTGAAGAATCACTATAGTATCATGATCGGCACACCATATCGCGCCTGATTCATCTTTTCATTGAAGCTGTCCCGTGTGCTTCAAGCTCGAACCTTTTTTTCTCTCTCTTTTTGTTCTGCACGCTGGGACAAACTTGCCGAATGGGTCTGATTCGTATATGCTCTGGCGTAGAGCCATATCTCAGGCTGATCGATCCGCTCGAACCGTTCTCTCCCCCTCCTTTCCCTTACTTTTTTCTCTGCGCCGATTAGACGTAGGTTCCAGCCGTCACATGCTCGGGAATACGAACATGAAGATGCTAGCGGGATGTCGTTTATTGACGGGTCATAGGGCTTTTCCGAATCAGAAGATATCGGGCGCGGAGGTTCAAGTTTCTGGCCCTCCAGGGGGAAATCCATCAAAGGAGACATCACGTGAGGAGCCTTCGACTCCAGGAACTGCATGTTGTGGGACTAAAGTCACACGCTGAGCCGGCGTCTGCCGAAGCAGACCCAGGGTGGTGGCGTATCCACTAAGTCCGGGCCACCAAGTCCCCGACATACCCTTCCGAAGGTACCATTACTCTCCTCACGATTCTACTATTCAACCTGCTCGCTTATAGCATTCTGGCGTCTATCCAGCACGTCAAGGCGGTGGCGTTGACCACCATCAAACGAACGTCTCTGCTTTTATGCTGACGTGGACAGGGCTTCCAGGGAGAGAAGATCGGGGCAAGTATTCCCACTACGCAACTTCCAATTACTCACTTTGCTCCCAGTTCTACTTTGCAGTACGTATTGACTCACCCCGGACGAGTCAAGATATTCAGTCGTTTTGCTCCAGGTTCGAGCTGGAGGTTCTTACCGACTTTGACATCAAAGATCCCAACGAGAAGTTGTTCCTAGATGGACAATGCGAACGTCTGGGAGACTAAATCATGACTGCGAACACCGTCGGAGAATACTCGTTTTCCTTCGAAAATGACATGTCCACGTTGACCGACAAGTTACTCGACTTTGACATCATGGTCGAGAGCGAACCTCGGAGAGAAGTCGCAACCAAGCCCGGTCAGGTCGAAGATCACACGAGTCCGATCGAGGAAAGTATTTACTGGCTCAATGATATGCTCATGAACATCAAGCGCCTCAGAGACAGTTAGTATTCCGTTGGACGCATCGAGACGTGCTCTTAGATGGCAATAGCGAGAGACACGAGGATTCTCTCTCGTCAAATCCACTCAAACGTGAGCACATAGTCTATGTCGGCCTTATGATTAACTCACTATGTGTCCAGTCACCTATTCTGGTATGTGCGAGAGCTCAAGGCGTTGTCGGAATGGCAATCTATGTGATCTCGTACGAGGACGATGCAGTCACCGACCAGAGACCAGTTTGCAGGTGTACATTCTGCAAATCTTCTTTACCAAGACGGGTCGTCGGTACAAAGTATGAGATATAGAACATGATTTGTACCTTGATATCGTTGCCAAACTTTTAGATATCGAGGTAAATCGGAACCACCAACTTGAAGGTCCCGATTGTTTCGTACTCGATCAATGACCAACTTACAGACGTAGACGACCATCATTCCGCACAGTCAAGCACCGTATGCGACCAGAACATACCCGGATGACCCTGAGATCGATACCAAGCTCCAAAATGTTGCCCTCGCCCAAGCAACTTGGAAGAAACGCATGCTCAAGGAGCGTATCGAGATTGGGCACAAGTTCGTGGTATGTGCCAACACAGCTCGAATGATGCGCACGCAGACCATGTCGTAGTCTGTTTAAAGCTCTCGGCGACGATGAACGGAAAGCCCTCCATCTGGAGCTCACCTTACAGATGGGTCGGTAAGTTGGTGCCCTGAGCTCTGATCTGCAAGATGCGACTCATGTGGATCTACTCCAGACTTGTCAGTCAAGTCCCAGGAGAGATCAGAGAGTTCTCGTCCCGCTTTGAATACATGCTCTCCATCGCAGAGTCCTGCCTCGCTGACGTCTCTCTCAAGGACGCCGATCTGCCCGGATTCAGACGACACATCAAGCGTGAGCCCCTCGGCATCGTGTTTGTGATCGCGCCTTGGAAGAAGGCCTCACGTTGCGCTCAGCCCATCCTACTATATACGACTCATCCACGCGCACAGTTATCCCTAGTTGTGACCATCAATTCTGGCCTCCCGGCCACAATGCAGCCCTGCTCAAGCCTTCCCCGCAGACACCCCTGGTGGCAGAACGCTTCGTCGACGCACTTCATGAAGCCGGCGTACCAAAGGACCTCGTGCAGGTCTTGCACCTGTCTCCCGGGCTCACGTCCTACGTGGTCCAGCACAAGCTGGTCAACTTTGTCTCTTTCACTGGGAGCGTCGTTGGCGGTCAGATTGTGGAATGCGCGACCCTAGAGGCGGCTGGGTTCAAGGATGCTCGAGGTAGTCGAGAGACACTGTCAGCCACAGGTCGCGTGATGCCTGATTTGCTCGCAGCTAGGGGAAAAGACCCCTCCGTCCAGATGTGGATTTAAAGTACAACTCGTGGATGGTCTGGCTTTAAAGTGGTGCATTCAGCCGCATTTCCTGACTGTTAAGTATGTTATGAAGGTAGAAAATAGCGAGTATTCCTGAAGGACCGTTACGGGAAGAAACGTTGGGCCTGTCATCGGGATTCAGAAGGTCAGTCAAAAGCAGGCTTCAAATAACCTGTAAACTTGAAGGCATGAGCAAGCCAGATTCGAATAGGTCTCCACGAAGAGGCCATTCGCCTCGTGAACGACTGAGGCTACGACTCCCCGTACTACTAGTACGGGCTCACGGCCTCAGTTTGGACGAACACGCAAAACAGCCCTGATTCTGAGAAAGCCTTTCGGCGCATCGCCCGACGAGCTAAACCGGGACCGTGTTTGTAATACCTTTTTGCCAAAGACGTGATCGGTTCTCATCGCGCGCGAGCAGATGCGATTTCCTGGATCCTGCACTGGTTTCAAGGTTTCTGGCGACGCAGTCGGCGGTTCCCGAGTTGCCGAGTCGATGCCGATGTAGGCACACTTCGGAACAACTCACTTACAAAATTGCAGTGCCACCAAAAATATCTTCCGATCACGCATGAGACATTGTCCAAACTGTGGCAAAACATTCAAAAACTCTTCTAGGGTCAGCCGGCATCTAAGTCAACCAAGATCAAGCTGTTATGGGTGGATCAACGACTTGGCACGCATTCAAGATGAGAATCTCCCACTCGATGACCAGGATGAAGTACCCATGTTTTCCACGAATGAAGACGATACGATGGACGTTGATGGGTTCTATGGGCATGAGGAAGTGCAGGATGCCGGGTTGGGGATTGAAACCCACGACTTCTTCGATGGTGCCGGGGGTGTATATGGTCAAGGAATGTCTTTCATGGACGTCTTCGACAGTGACGAGTTCGCTGAGGTGAGGAAGGATAATCTCTTTTACCCGTTCGCCAACCGCTGCGAGTGGGAGGTCGGGCAGTGGCTGTTGGGCTCTGGCCTCAGCATGGCTGCCATTGATAAATTCCTATCCCTTCATATGGTACGTCTTGCATATTCCTCCGAAAACCAACGACCTCAAACAAGTTCTGAACAGATCCGGACGCTCTCCCTGTCGTTTCGATCTGCCAAACAGCTTAGAGGTCTTGCGGAGATGCTGCCCCCTGGACCCCAGTGGAAGCGCCAGCGCATGGAAACGACTCATCCCACCAAATCAAAAGCCTACCTTTACCATCGAGATCCTGTTGACTGCCTCGAAGCTTTGTTTTCAAATCCTCTCTTCCACGATAAACTAGACTTCGTCCCTCGACGCGTTTGGACAACATCTGCCCGCCTTGTTCGCAAATACTCCGAATGGATGACTGGCGATGCGGCATGGAGTTATCAGGTACGCATTCTTCGTTGCATGAATGGCCGAAAGTTACAAAGATTCGTTCAGTCTCAGCTTCCCCGGGGGGCAACATTATTGGGAACAATCCTTTCGTCCGACAAGACAAAT